>PVHP010026771.1:0-24426 GCA_004024765.1 Zapus hudsonius | reverse complement strand
CTGAGCAAATCTCCAGCAGCTCAGGAAATACGACAAACACTTAACCAATGGGACCTGTTCAGGCTCAGAAGCTTTTGTACAGACAAACAAACCACACTCAAAACCAATAGACCCCCTTCAGATTGGGAAATGATTTTCGCCAGCCACAACTCTGACAGAGGCCTAATTTCAAAAACCTACAGAGAACTCAAAAAAATTATTAACAATACCCAAAATGCCCCCTCACAAAATGGGTTACTGATCTCAAAAGATAATTCACGGAGGAGGAAACACAAATGGCCATGACAATGTTTTTGAGATGCAAATGCATAGAAATGAAATATGTCTTTGAGAAAGAAAGAAAGAATGTGAAGAGAGGGAAGAGAGCATTGGTGAGAAGAGAAAAAGAGAGAAAGGGAAGGGAGAGGAGAGTTGGAGAGAGATGGAGAGGAGAGAGAAACATACATTTATTTTTATTTGATCTTTTTTCTCCTTTCCCAGTGAGTAGCTCCTAAAATCACTGTATTCTGTGACTTATATTAGTGGCTGACCTAGAAGCACCTGGAGGTCCTGAGATAACATCAGAATGGGGGCCAAAACAACAAAGAAGACATGACACTCAGCCCTAACCCCTCTCCTCTGGGGAAGGGGACTGTCTGAAGATCAAGTTGATCACTAATAACCAGGGATCCATTAAGTCATGCCTAGGTATTATAAAACTTCAAATCAATATCAATAAACAAAATATAGCCGAGAATCAGAGTCGGGATGCTTGCAGATTTTTGAGGAAGATCACATGCACATTCAAGATATATAAGGACAAAAATCACTTTGTAGCCCCTTTAATGCCTGGATTTATGTATATTTACATCTCATTAGACACTAAGAGGAAACTTTAGAAACCGCGATTTATAGTCAATCATAAGTTCAGGAAGCCTAGATTTGAGATGGTAAATGAGGTAGAGATATTTTGTGGAATTGAATTTTCCATCTTTGGAATTGATAGTATCTCTAGGTAGATAGTAGATAACAACCAGCTGTAACAGAATTAATTGCTGCCTTGACGTTCTGGGGAAACACAGACACACACACACACACACACACACACACACATACACAGAGAGAGAGAGAGAGAGAGAGAGAGAGAGAGAGAGAGAGAGACAGACAGACAGACAGACAGACAGACAGACAGACAGACAGACAGACAGACAGAGATTTATTGGCAAACAGTTTATATTTTGGTATTGTAAGAATAGAGTAGGAGACAATGAAAACTCTAAGAGAGAGAAAGAGGCAGGGAGGAAGGGATAGAGGTGAGGAAGTAGACAAGAGATAAAAGGAGAGAGAAGGAAAAAGAAGATGAGAAGAAAGATGAGAAAATTTCCTCTGCAATAGGTTTATAATTATATTGCCTATTGTCTCTAAATTAATAACATTAATAAATTCCAAACGTACACATTATTTACTCATGTATGTAGCAATACTATTTGAAAAATGGGTTGCAAGTTAAAATTCCTTAACTGAGAAACAGAGTAAGGGTGTGAAATATTTTGTTTAAATGGCTCCCTAAAAGTTATGCTTTTGACCTTAAAATCTTCCCACTAGGTTTACAATTCAGACCATTGTGCTTAAATTGTTAAGTAATATGTAGTTTGTTGGACAAATGAAATTATGTACATTTAGTTCTAAGTCAAAAGGCTGTGGAGAAAGGGGAGTTGAGGACTATGGAGACGTCAGAAAGTTTGAGAAGGAATGGTTTAGAGTTGGAGCAAAAGCAGTTACACGGACAGTTGCTGTTTTTCCAATGACTTATGGAGAACTTCAAAAGAGAAATGAATCCACCAGTTTCTCGAATGTGTCTCCCAAGCTATGTGTTATTTTAAGAAGTTCATGGTGAAACACTTAAAATATACATTTCACACTTGGACATTTGGAAAGGCATATTAGCAGGTGTAAGGCTTTGTGAGATCTTTGGATTAAAGAGAAATAGGAGCCTACTTTGTAACTCGTTGACTTGATAATTTGGCATAAAAGTTTCATATATACACATTGGCCATATAATGATACTGAGCACAGCACGACATCCTTCGGGATGCTGACACATTCTCAATAGAGGGAAAAATTCAGCTGTCTTCCGTTCTCTCGATGTGGCAAAGGTTAGTCTCTCCACTGGAAATGTTTGTCTACCAAGAAACGAAGATGCAATCAGACTTGTGAAGTTAGTCTTGAATCTCATGCCAGCAGGCATGGTGGCGGTGGCTTGGGGAGCCTTGGAGTAGGACCATAAAGAATTCCTTTCAGTGGCAAATAAAAGGGGATGTCAACACTCAAACGTGATCCACGCACAAAAAGTGGAACTCTAAATGACTTTGCTTTTTGTAGTCAACACTTTGAGTTCACATATAAACCTTCTAGTGTGGTTGTCTGACACCCTTGACATGACATGACCTTGACCATGACAGTCCTCAAAATCCAGTTTTTCATGGAACCAAAACTACTTCCTGAAACCCATACATTCATATGTACACATTTATTGCTCCCTAAAGACTAAACTCTCCAATTTTGGAATTATCTTTCAATTTTAGTCTGTTTATGATCAAAAAAGTAAGTTTTGAAATATTAGTCTTTGATAAGAAAAAGCACGTAAATTTATGGATTCTTTTTATTTTAAATGCCACTCAGCGTTTTATTTTCAAAACTAGCAAACAAGAAGTCTATTTCAAGGTTATTTGCCGTCCTTGCTCATCTGTGAAGCCTTGCCAACTCCTCTAGCTAAGAAAGATAAAAAGCAGTTCAGTCTACCATATCTTTTTTTAGGACCCCCCACATTAGAGTTTAATTATATTTAAGCTAGAGCTTTCCCAAACTTATTTTGGCCCTATAATATCCCCTCAGACTAGGTTCTGCATAGCATAATCTTTAAGTGCTTGACTGTAAGGTGCATTATTTGGCATTTGCATCTTATGAAACTATGTAAAATAGAAAAATGAAAGTAGATAACTACAATTTCCCATGCCTCATTTCCCCCATCTTTTAAATTGAATTAATAAGATCTGTCCTATTTTCTTTCTTTCTTGTGACCTTGTGGAGGTTTAAGGAGAAATAACCTGTAAAAAGTTTTGATAAGTCTTATATTCAGTTACTGTGTCAGACAGGCAAATTAAGATTTTTTTTTTAGAAAGATGCATTGTGTTTGTAAAGATCTCTATAGTCATAAAGTCTAGAGTCATTGTTCAGCTTTCTTTACACATGATTTTTCCTTGGGAAACTGAGAAAAAGTCTGTATGCTCCACTAACACTCGTACTAATTATAGTATAAACAAGAATTGATATAAAATTTGAATTATTTTAGTCTATTAGTGAATTGTAAGTAAATATCATTTGACATATTAGAAGCAAAACAGAAAACGGTTTGTTAACAGTATTATTTTATATATTTTTATATTTATTTATTTATTGGCAAGGAGAGAGAGAGAGAGAGAGAGAGAGAGAGAGAGAGAGAGAGAGAGAGAGAGAGAGAGAGATCCACTGCAAAAGAACTCCAGACACATATGCCACCTTTCTCATCTGTCTTTATGTGGGAACTGGGGAGTTGAACACCGGTACACAGGATATGAAGGCAGGTAAGCAAGAGCCTTTAACCGCTGAGCCATCTCTTCAGAATGTTAGTAGTATTAAAAAAAATGTGTTGATAACCTAGTTTGACCCCCACTTCGTGTATTTGAATGCCAGAATAAAATAAAACTATAGAAGCCAGCTATGGTGGCACATGCCGTTAAAGCCAGCCCTCAGGAGGCAGAGGGAGGAGGATCTCTGAGTTTGAGGCCAACAAGAAACTACATATTGAATTCTACATCAGTCTGGTTAGAGTGAGACTTTACCTTGAAAAACCAATAATAATAATTAATAATAATAAATTAAAATTAAAAAAAATGAAATGATATCCACATGCTTACACATAATAATATGTTGGAAAATGTTGGAAAATCTGCATATGTACACTTGGAAAGAGTGTTTTACAATTCTTACATCAATGCCTCTGACATATTGTGCAGATGCATGTAATTTACAAATTGGTGTTCAGGAAAATCAAAAATTTTGCCCCATCAAGTGTGCGCTCTACCAAGACAAGTCATTAGGGATGAAATGTTTTGATAGCGAAGACAAGTAGTAGGCCCAGTCCTTTCATTGAGTAAGTGCTTGGAGATATGGAACTCTTGTATGAATACCTAATAACCTCTCCCTTGCCTGGAAGTTGCAAGTTGTGTAGCTGTTGTTTTAAACATAAAATACACAACACACACTCACACAGAGACCATAATAGTTTAAGAATTACATTTACCAAATCTGTCCTTTTATCCACATACTTTCCTAAAGACGAACAATAAAAAAAAAAATCTGCAGGGAGAATGATCTCTGGAGAGGATGGTTTTACAACTTAGAATGTTTCTCCAAACATACAAATTTGCTTTGTTTAGATCCTTAAAGTATTTCTGCCCTAATCTATTCTTTCAATTTATGTTTTTCCATTCTCTTGCATTCACCTTTCAAAACTCTAGGGAACACTAAGCAAAATAGTTGAAAAAAAATCACATACATCAGTTTAAATAGCCACAAATGTTAACCCCTTGCAACTGCTGTAGCAGCCCAGACAAATGTGGTTTTAGACCTACTATGTGACCCAAGTCTACATTTCAACTGAAACTCCTGTGGGCTATTTTTCCTTTCTCTTCATCTATCATGCATATAGAACAATACAACCCTAAAGATTTATTTTATATCTATATGACATAATCAGTAATCTGATTTATCAAAACCTTACAACATCATGGAAAACTCAGATTTTGATCAAGGCACAATACATGTAGCTCTGATTTTTCCCAAGAACACATCTTAACTAACAGAATTTTTTGTAAGATCTCTTATAGTATCAATGTGTCCTCTTCACCTGCCGTTGTGCTCTGGGATGCATGATAACTACATTTCTATTTACAAGGAGCCCACCTTTTATTTTCACTTTTATTTTACTCTCTTGACAATTATGTTGTAGAACCTCCAATTTGATTCCATCTTTCCTTTACAAAGTGAAGCAGACACCCTCTATCAACTTATCCTATTCGATGGCCCTCTGTTGAGTGCTGAACATGAGGAACTTTTACTTGACACTTCTGTTTTCTTAAAAAGCATTTTTATTTTATTTCAAAAATAACAATCTGCATGGCAGAATTCTTTCTTGCTTTTTATTAAAAATCATATTTCTGGCTTTCTTGAGATTTGTGCTTCAGCTTTTCTTAATTCTCAATCATTGCTGACTCACTCAAAAGCCCTCTCTGAAGATAAATCCTAACATATGAGTCAGAAGCAATGGGTGGTGTGGGATAGGAGGACTATCCAGCCTACGGTGTTTACTTTCAAATTTTATGAGAAAATATCATTTTTAACATGTGACAATTCTTCTGGTCTTCCTATCATTGTGCTCAATCAATTTAAAAGAACATATAGAAAAAAACCCTTGTAGTACAAGTTACCACGTTGAGGTGTTTGTTGAAAAATGACTTGGGGATTTCTATTTGATTCAAAGAAATTCCATAGCTTGTTAACAAGTGAAAATTAAACAATAATTGAGATCCTATTCAGAAAGATTTGGCTACAGTCTGAACCTGGAGACAGAAGGAGAGATGGGAATGTCTGTATTCCAATAAGGAAACCAAAGCAAACTGCACTAAAATGAGAAAGGAAAAACGATAGAAGACAGAGATTAGATTATTGGGCAAACGTTTTTATTTTCAATCAGAAACACTTCATGTCATGATTAAAACATAAATCAAGCGTGTCATTGTAAAGTGTGGATCAGCAACGTTGCCTGTTCTCAGATGAGTGGAACTTATTTGTCAATTAATTAAGGGACCCTTTTACTCACCATCAATCCAATGTGTAATTATTAAACCAATGTTTATAGAGAGAGGGCTTGTTTCCTTTCGGATTGTTTTTGTAAAGCTCATCTCTACTGAGCTCTATCAATGTTATATTTACTGGAAAGAATAAGGGGTAAGATATTTGTATTAATTATATAATTCTCAGTGCTGTGACATAACAAACATCTAACAAAAGCAATCTAATGAAGAAATGTTTTACTGTGACTCATGTTTTGAGACTACTGTCCATCATAGGGTGAAGTCAGGGCAATAACTAATGAAGTTGCTGGTCTCACAGCATTCACAGTCAGAAAGTGATGATAATGATGATGATGATAATAATAATAATAATAATAATAATAATAATAATAATTGTTGATGTTTGGGCCACTTTCTTCATTTTATTCTGTCCAGGATCCAAGCCATAGAAATGTGCCACCCAGATTCAAGGTGGGTCTTCTTTCCTCAGTTAAACCTTCAGAAATGCCCTCACAGAATCATTCAGAGGTTGGACATCTAGGCAATTTTTAATCTTGTCAGATTTGTAATCATGTATAATCATCACAGTATTCAAATTATAGATTCCATTAAAATTTTGTCATCTCCAAACTGTATTTGGGATTTTTTTCTATTATAGTTTTTTCTTGGTTGCTAACCTTTGGGCTATGAAAGTTAGTCTACATATCTGTGAAGACCAAAGGATTTTATGCACTGCAAATATAATAAATACCTTGATATAGCATGTAGCTTGTGTACATTTGTAAATAAGATTTCTGAGACAGTTCAAATGCCCAGTGCTATGGCTTCTTAGTTATTTATTTTCTATTTCCTTTTCCCTGTGATCTGTAATAGAAGCTATTGTTACCTATGAGTATTGGAGACACCTATGCTATTGCCTTTTATTTTCCTATTTTTAGAGCTAGAATTCTTTTCACTATCATCATTTCCAGTGGTTTTGGCTTTGATATAATGCTTAAAATGTGATATGCTTTTAGTGTGATGGGAGAAACTCATGTACATTGAGAATACCTGTATGCTTTTCAGTTCTCACTTACTTGCTCAACATCAAGTTCTGTTGATGTTGAAATATAGCTCAGTGCTTGTTTGAAATAATTCATTCTGTATCATACTTACTTGTTTGAATGGAAGTCTAAATTTGGACTTACTTCTGGAAACTAGCCATTCAAAGCTCCTAAATGGAACTCTATGCATCTGTTACAATTCTTTGATACAACTTTACAAATCTCTTGAAGGTATCTAACATAGAAATGTGGAGCAATAAATGATCAAAGGTTGGAAAATAAAAGACCGGACTATGAAAATTTTCATACAATTTGATAAATAAACAATTCACGAGAGGTCACATTATTTAGATATGTTAGACCTAACTATTATTGTGACAATAAAAACCAGACTAGGAAGCACAAGCATGTTTTCAGTGCTATTGATGATCCTTCCAGCTTCAGGATTCCATTTCTTGTCCCTCGAAAGAGTATTCCAACATAACTCTCATGTCTCCCATCCCATTTTTTAGAAACCCATAGACTTTGGAATAGTGGTTTCATAAGTATTTAGATTTGCTTTAGAAAGAGTGCAGTTCTGACTTAATAAGAGGAGCAGAAGTATATTACTTACTCAACTCTTTAAGACATTGTTTCTCACTCATGAACCAGTGTGCTGTCCTGTGTCCACTGACTGCTCGAAGGAGCTCAAGTTAAATAACTCTATTTAATATGAATAATGTTATAATACCACTAGAAAATATATACAAATACATGTTCTTTGCAGAGGTCTCCCTGGGGAAATGGAAAATCTGAGGGCACAGACCATCGGAGACATTTATTTATATTTCCCTACTCTATTATATTCATGGAAATCCTTGGTCAGATTATTAACATGAATTTGAAGGAAAGCTTATTTTTTACTTCAGGTCTTCAAATTAGATTTGCAATTGTCACCTAAACTGTACTTCCTACTGAAAAACATTACATTTTTCCTTTCCTTTTAAGAAAACAATTAGTCATTAAGAATATCAAACCCCTAAGGCCAGGAAAAAAAGTATTTAAACCTCACCACATGTGGTTAGAAACAGGATTTTCGAACTGAGGAGACTAATCAAGCAGGCTGAATGTGAAAACTGTATTTTCAATTAAACAGGGAGAGCTGCTGTAAGGCCAACTGCTCCATGCCCACATCATCAGACTCATTAATTAACCAGCTGCTGTGTGAAATCCATTCGAAAGAAATAAGTTCATGCAATATCATCCACAAAATGAATCCTACTTTTTGGCTGAGTGCCTTTCTCTTTACCACAGATCAAATTGTTCAATGGAAGTACTGAAGTACGTCAGTGTTTTCTGAAGGAAAGGAATGATCATGACTGAGAAAGTGAAACTTTTAGGACATCCTGCTTTCAGGTACACAGGTTTACCTTCTTTTTAATATTTTATTTCTTAGTCCAGTCTTGGTTTGTAGCCAAGAGTGACCATGAATTCCTAATATTCCTGCTTCCCCCCCCCAAAAAAAAAATATGGGATTTCAGCCAATTGCCACCATACCTGTTTGGATTTTACTTACCTCATGATTTAACTGACTGGTTGGTTCAGTAAGATTTTATACATTTTTACTTTATTAGCTTAATTATTATTCCCTTTAAAATTCTGGAACCAACTAGCAAACAGGGATTTTACTGAGTAATTTCAAAGAAAAATGTCAATTATTTGTGAGATTGCCTTATCTCTCTCCAAGAAATATTAAAGTCTCTACCAAATTTAACCTTTCTTAATACATCATCTATCCAAAGTGAACATTCCTTATTTAAAAAAATATATTTTTATTTATTTGCAAGAAGCAAGAGAGAGGGAAAGAGAGAGAGAGAGAGAGAGAGAGAGAGAGAGAGAGAGAGAGAGAGAGAGAGAGAGAGAGAGAGAATAGGTGTGCCAGGGCCTCCAGCCTCTGCACAATAACTCCAGATGCCATTCTGCCACCCTGTGCATCTGGCTTTATGTGGGCACTGGGGAATCGAACCAAGTTTGTTAGGCTTCTCACCTTAACTGCTGAGCTATCTTACCAGCCCAATCAAACATTTCTTTTTGTACAGAAGCTTACACTTGTAAACAGATTCCTCTCTCTGTTCTAGTTGAATTCACTACTTCTCCTTGTCTAGCTCTTTCTGAAGTTTACTGTAAGAGAATGAGTCTTCTCTTCTGGAAACTCTTGTTGGAATGTCAGAAGACACCTATCAGAATTCAGTGTTGGTGTTCTAGCTGAACCCTCAAATAGCTGCTTGTCTGCATATTTGTTTTTTCTGTTTTACCAGGTGCTGTGCATTACATATCCACGAAGATAATTGGATCAGTTACCCTGAATTCACCATATTTCATATCCTTGCCTTATACTTTCTAATATTAAAATTAAATATATTACACTTAAATATCTTACAGTTCAATAGAATGAAAAATACAATGACAATTTTCTATGTCATGCCATATGGGTTTCATATTCCAAAATGCTATTTTTTCTTAATATTTGCTTTAACCCTTTTTCTCTCTCCTAGATTGCATTCCTCACGGTAAGCATGCTTTAGCTGTCTGAGGAAACTTAGTTGTTGTTACATCTATTAAATAATGTATTAATTAAGAACATACAAAGTACTATGTTGGGTGTTTTTACATTCTACCTCATTTATCTGGAAAAGATAATATATTTTTTTGTTTTTTAAATTAATATTCAAAATAATGGAATTCACTATGATTCTTTAGAACAGGTTGTTGTAGTCAGCTTTCTAGTTGCTGTGCAGAAAAACCCCAAACAAAAGTGGCTTGTGGAGGAATGGGTTTATTTGGCTTATGGACTCGAGGGGAGACTCCATCTAGGCAGGGAAAACAATGGCATGAGCAGAGGGGTGGACATCACCTCCACCAAAGCACTGCAAACAGCGGCAGGAAGGTGTGCCAAACACTGGCAAGGGGAACCTGGTTTATAATCCCCATAATCCCACCCCCAACTACACAGCTCCAGGGAGGTTGTAAAACCCAAACTGCCATCATCTGAGGATTGATCATTCAGAACACATTTGTTTGTGGGGACACCTGGATCAAACCATGACACAGGTGAATCATGGTGTTTTGCATATATCCACCACCCCCCCTCAACACCTTCTCTTGTTCCACCTCCCACGGGACTTCCTCCCCAAATAATCCCTCTTGTTCATCCTCATTTTTATATACATATATACCTATAATAAAAGAATAGCTGCTATCTACTTGTTTAAGTAGAGGATCACATGTTGAGGGCAGGCCAACAAAGCCCCCCTCCCTTTTTTGCTTGTGAATATATTATATGTTGTGTGTGTGTGTGTGTGTGTGTGTGTGTGTGTGTGTGTGTGTGTGTGTGTGTGTGTGTGTGTAGCGTAGTGTATGCTTCCTTGCAATGCCCCATGCATGCACCTGCAGGAGGGGTGGTGGCACCATCCTGCAGGAGCCCACATGTAGGGTGTCCAGCTCCATTGTTCCTCCACCCGCTCACACTTTGAACTGAGAGCCCTTACTCTTTATAAAGAAGTCAGATATTTCCATGGCCACCCTTCCATTTGGGGAACTGCCGTTCCAGGAGCACATGGCCATGTCTTAGTGTTTACTTGGAACCTGGAGATTTGAACTCAGGCAGTCTCAGGCCTCCTCGGGCTTTCATGCTTGTACAAGAAGCACACTTAACCACTGAGCCATCTCTCCAGTCCCAGAGCATTTTTATATGCAAGACTTCCCTAAAAGCAAGATGTACTTTATGTGATTATTTATTCCACTTAAGTCTATATCATTATAGGTCTCTTTTTAAGATCGGGAAGTGACACTCAGAATAGAGGGGGATAAGAAAGGGCAGGTAGAATAAAGAATAGCTGGAAAGAAGAGTCAGAAAATGGAAAACAAATAGGAGAGTAGAGATGATTTTAGAAAGAGGTGCTAATTTATCATTTTCCCAAATAGAGTTAGTAAACTTAAGACTAATGTACTTCAATTAGAATGTCTCGTGGATATGAATAATTCATGAAAATTTATTTTTTATTACAGCTCATCTAAATCATCTGAGAAAATAATATATTGAACATGAATATCACTATAATTCCTGATCATATATACCTTTTAATATGCCATGTTTATATAGGTTCTACATATGAAATCTATAAAATTTAATTTTATTATTCACAATTTAAAGAGTAAAATTAAATGATTTGTATATTTGAAGAATTATAATGTCATTGTATTGCGATAAACTCTACAGTTTCCAAATTGACACGAAACTTCACAATCAGTTGTACAGAGTCCTTAACAATCTGCCTCCCAGCCATTCAACCAGCCTCACATCAGACATCAGCAGTATACATCCATTTCTGGGTAGTTAAACACACAGAATATCCACCCGACCACTGTTAATATTCTACCCTTGCTGCCTAAAATTACTCCTCTCTTTGTCAAGTGAAAAAAAGTTCTTCAAAACTCATTAAAAATGTTATCTTGGTCTATAATCTTTCATTAATATCATCAAATATTGAGGATCACCTTTACTTATGTTGCTCAACAGACACATTTCAACAAATGTGTAGGATTCAGAGACTTTAATTTTTGTAATCCTATTGTCCCAGTCTAGTCTAATTTTGAAGTGATCCTGGCAAATTGGTTCTTATATTCCAAGTTTCTTGGTTTTGTTCCATAAAGTTTCTTGTTTTGTTTATTTTTTGTCTAAACAAATAAATATTATATGTGATGACAGAATGACTAGGCAAATAGATATGTGTTGTGATTTGAATATGAGATGCCTCCCATAGGTTTCATGTGTTTCAGCACTTTATCTCCAGCTTCTGGCACTGCTTACTAAGGTGGTGTCTAGTCAGCTTTAGTTGCTGGAATGGACTTTTATACAGACACAGTTTATGAAAGGAAGAAAGGGTTTATTTGAAGGTTACGGATCTAAGCAGAGAGAAAAAGGAAAAAAAATCTAAAAACAACAATCCTACCTCCCAAAAATCACTACTAGCACCTCCAAAAGTAAGCTCACTCGAGCCTCAAACAGGAGGTTCTCTATATAGAGCTTAGAGAGCTCTGTGCATAATTTAGACTGGAATTTCAGACTTGCCCCCAATAACACCTTAGGGCTGTACCCTAGGATCCAGTGACCCATCTTCCAGATAGGCAACTGGGGGCAAGCTATTGATAAAATTCTTAAATCTTTGGGGGGCATCAACTTAAACTACCATTGGTGGTGAAACCGTTATTTTTTAAAATCTTTATTATGAATAAGTATATATATTGAATGAACAAATCTTCTGAATGTGTCCCCGTTTCCCTCCTCTCTGTCCCCTACCCACCGGGATACTTCATCTGTGGGCATATTGGATCTATCCATAGATAAGGGGGTTATGAACTTCAGAGGTCTTTCATTCTTTCTTTCATTTTTCTTTTCCCTTTGTGTATTGTTGCTATGGGGCACAATGTCTCTGGATATTCTCCCCCACCATGGCTCTTACATTCTTTCCATGCCTTTTCTGCTTAGATCCCTGAGTCATAGTGGGTGAGTTTTAAGTCTACCTTATTTTTGAGATCTTAAGTATCTCTGGATCTTTGCCCTGGGTTGTGTTGGGTATCATTGGTGTCTGTCTCCATTGGCCTTTCATGGGTTATCAGACTTGCTGTGGTTACTGGTCTCTTGTTTATCTCTCATCACTTTCTTCTTGGTTTCATTTGGGCCCTGCTCCTGCTCCATTCCTTCCTTGCTGTTATAGACTGTACACCCTGGACCTAGAAGCTGAAATAAACACTGCTTCCTGGTGCTATTTCTTGCCAGGCATGTGATCACAGCACTGAGTGATGTAACCCATATAATATACAATTAAATATTTCTAATAATAGTGTCTTGCAGAATGTGTTTACTGCATATGCAATCAAGAACACATGAACTGGGCTGGGGAGATGGCTTAGTGATTGAGGCTCTTGCCTGCAAAGCTTTGTGACCTGGGTTTGATTCCCCAATACCCACATAAAGCCAGTTGTATAAAGGGGCACATGCATCTGGATTTTGCAGTGGTATGCCCCTTATCTCTCTCTCTCTTTCTCTCTCTCTCTGTCTGTCTGCTTGCAAGTAAATATAAACTATTTTGAAAAGCTAGCAAAAAAGAACACATAAGTTTAAAGCATTGTGATAAAATTTCCAAATTTGTACAATTGCAAAAAAAAATCAGACTTCAAGACCATAACAAAGAAAAAAATTGAAGTATATATTTTTTCTTGTCATAGCCATCACTAATCTAAACCAGAATACTAACTAATTTAGGACTTATTTTTCTTGGAAATAATTATCAATCTTAATATATAGTCAATAACTGAAAATTATGATAGGCATGCTCATTTCAAACAACAGTCTCATACAATGCTGTCAAGGTTTTTGTTTCCTTCACACATTAATTGTCTGTCAAAAATTATTGTTTTATTACCTTTCTAGAAAAAAAAGTACAAAAACCCGTTTTCCCTGTGATTCATAATCGATTTGATTTTGAAAAAAACTTTTTTTTAAAAAAAAATCCTAGCTATTTGCAATAATTACATGCAGGAAACTTATGAGAAGGTCATTTTCCAACATCTGGAAATTAAAAAAAAAAAAAAGCTCCCTGCTAATGAGGATACCAGAGGCAAAGCAGGCTATCCATGTTAAATAGGTATTTCGTGGTGGTGAGGGAGTCGGAGATGGGCAGGATATGAGTACATAACTGGAATAGTTTACAGTCTTCCTTTCTCTCTCCCTCCCTTCCTCCCTCCCTCTCTCCCTCCCTCCACATGAAGTTAACTGCATTATCTTGTGGAATTGCTAATGACATTTACTTCAGGAGATAAAAGAATCTAGAACAAAATATCAATGTTTAAGTATTCAGACTGATGTGGCTCTGCATTTAAACGCTGTAGTCTGTTTCATCACATCTTCATTCATTTGCTTTAGTGCTTTTGAAGAAAAATCCTAGTTAAATCTCAGATAATTGATTGTAAATATAAATGTGATGGAAGTCTTATAATTCCCTAAGGTAAATAAATTGTTTGCACATATACTAGGAATATGTGCCCTCTGCTCATTCAGTTCCCTCTACAGTCAGCGACTTTGGTACAGCCTTTCAGATCTCAATATAAGTAATTTCCATCTCAGCCTTGGAATGACGATCAATAGTTTGTGATTTCTTCCACATAATTTAATCCATTAGATTTATTGGCAATGCCAATGCCAAACATCAAATCTTTAATGAAAATGAAGATTAATATTTGGCCAAGTAACCTCAAATCAACAAATGTCTGAAGCATTTGTGTTGCCTGCATTGAGCATTGATTTCTTTCTCATGAACACAATCTCTCACAGTGAAGAACACTTGCCTGAATGCTATTCTTTTCCACATGAGTAGGAGGAAAGTGCTTTGCAACAGTCACCAGGGGCCAGGGACTTGGGATCTCAGCTACTAATGCAAGCACAGATCACCACCATTCTCTACATCCCCCATGCATAGGCTTGTTCTCCCCCAAACTTCACTGCATTTAAACTGACAGCATTTGGTTTTATCTTTGTAAATATATATGTACAGAGAAATTCATTCATTTGCATTCAGGGATTAAAAGAGGTTAGAGAATTTAAAATTTTATTATTTATTGATTTTGTGTGTGTGTGTGTGTGTGTGTGTGTGTGTGTGTGTGTGTGTGTGTGTGGTCATGAATGCCATGGTACATGTGTAAGGCCAGAGGACAATTTTGAGGCGTCTCTTTTAATGCTACATTGAAAATGATTCTCCTAGCTCCAACATCCAATGCTGTGTTGTAGACATACATGCATACACCCACTTTAGAAGGGGCTTTAAAAAAGACAAGGGAATCAACCTTGGACCAGAGGCTTTGTAATAAAGTACCTTTGTTTCTTTTTCCACTGAGCTATGTCCCGATGTTCATGACTATTAGAAGAGTTTTGACTGATGTAGCAGTGTAATCACTAAAGAAGCCATGATAGAGAGGCGATTTTTAAAAATTCCCAAATATCTCATGATTCCCATTAGTCATTTCCTCCCACCATTCTCTGGTCCTTGATAAATCTTCATCTGATTTCTATCACAACCATTTTACCTTATGTAGATTTGATATAAATGGAAACATGCTAGCGTGTGTGTCTAGCTTCATTCATTTAGTCATTTCTCTGAAGTGCATCCATGTATCCAATCACATGAAAAATAACTTTAACTGTTGAGTAATATTTCTTTATACCACAGTGTTTTAATCCACTCATTAATGAAAGGAAATACTTGTTGTATCCAATTTTTAGTCATTAGAAAGAAAGTTGATACAAATAATTGAATGTAAGACTTCATAGTTTTTTGGGTTTTTTTTTGTCCCGCTTGTGGCTAAATATCTAGGTGCAGAACTGCTCAGGCAGAGGTGTGAATGGCCATTAGCTTTATAGCAAACAGAAACTCTATTTTGAAGTCTTTGAAGTTAATTTTCATTCCCACCAGCGATGTATGAACAGATGTTGTGTTGCTTTGCCAGAAGTTGATATTGTAAGTCTTTAATTCTAGATCACCTAATGGGTATATATTACTATTTAATTGTAGCCTTCATTTGCATTTCCTTTTGACTGATGATTCTACTCAGTGTGTAATGGATTCACGTGCATTCAATAAATTATCTGTTAAACTGTGTCTTCAAGTCTTATCCATTAAATATATCAAACGGTTTACTGCTAAGAGTCTTTATGAATTGTGGACACACCTGCTTCATCTTTTACACTTCTTATACTTCCTTTTTCCATGTTTGTGTCTTTCATATGCATTTTCCTAGCAGTGTCTTTTGAGCCATGAAATATTTAATGTGAGTTTTCGTATGTCACTTTTACACATCATGCTTGATTTTCCTTAGTTTACAAGATTTTCTCTAAAGATCACTTATGTTTTCTCCTACATTTTCCTCTTCACATTAACAATGAGATTAACAATGAGATTTGTGATCTGTATTAGGAGAAAGATGATGTTGGTTAGTTGACATGTCAGGATTCCAATGGTTGATCATCAGTGCCCAAATAATCACCTCTCTTGTTTAGCAGTCACCGTACCTTCCTTGAAAGGAAGCTAACTGCACATGTGAGAGTCTATTTGTGAAGTCTTGATCCTCTTGAAATAGCTACATTTCTGTCTCAATGGGGAAAGCACACTGCTTACTCTAGCTTTCAGGACTGTCATGAAATCAGGAAGGGCAGATCTACTGTGTGACAATCATCGTATTAATGTTTACATACAGACTTTCTTCTCTGATTAGGAATATTAATCAACTCTTTATTTCTATCACAAAACTTATTTGGCCATTACAGTGATTCACTTTGACTGCCAATTTCTTTTATTTTATTTATTCATTTTCAAGGAGAGGGAGAGAGAGAGAGAGAAAGAGAGAGAGAGAGAGAGAGAGAGAGAGAGAGAGAGAGAGAGAGAGAGAGAGAGAGAGAACCAGAGCCACCATCTTGTTGGTCTGGCCCATGTGGGTCCTAGGGGGAATTGAACCCGCGGCCTCAGGCACTGAAGGCAAGTGCTTTAACCACTAAGCCATCTCTCCAGCCCTTGACTGCCAATTTCAAAGGGACTAGAATCACCTAGTGGAGAAATCTCTGGGATATCAGTGATGGAGGGAGTTTCTAGATTAGATTAATTAGAACGAGAAGACTAATGTAGCTGTGGAAGGCTCCATTCCATGGACTTTGTCCCTGTCCCAGATTGAATAAGCTGGGGAAAGCAAGCCTGGCATCAGCATTATTGCTCTGCTCCTGATGGCAAATACAAGGAGAGGAGATGCTTCGTGCTCCTGCCTCCATGCCTTGCGCATCATGATAGACTAAACCCCTTAAACAGTGAGCCAAAATAAACACTTTCTCCCTTAAGTTACTTCCTTAGAGGTGATTTGTCACAATATCATGGAAAGTAGCTGATACAGCCATGATGCACTTATCGGTTCTATTGCTGAATTTGAGTGATTCATATTTTTGTAAAACAAATTTTAATGCATTCATGAGGGACATTTATCCGAAGTCCTCTTGAGCTGTCTTTGCCTAAATTTAGTTTTAGATTAATGTTAGATCAAAAAAGGATTTAAGAATCTTTCCCTCCCTTCTATATACATATTGTCAGGAATTTTTTATTACATGTAAAGTAGCAGAATTTAGTATTTAAGCTATGTGGTCACACACTTTATTCAGGGAAATAAATCTAAGCAGCAGTTATATTTATTTAACAAAAATAAGGTGATCTAGGATACTTATTTCTTTTTGGTAGTTATTGTGAAGACTTTTAATTATTTGATGTATGAACATGTATTGTTCATAGTACTCCCTGAAATCCTTAATGTCTTTATTTTTATAGTTTATTATTGTAAATAGTAACTTAAGTTACTATTATTGTCATTCATTGACTTCTTTTATGAGTCAAAATGTCTATTTAGTGAGTCTGTGTTCAATGAGTAAAGAAGTATTATTCCCTTGTATAATAAGAGAAGTATTTTAAATGTCACAATGTTAATTTATCAAGTCTTCTAATCTTCAATGACTTTCTATTTCAGCTAAGAAAGGAGTATTTCAAGCATCACTTAAAGAGGCTGATCTTTTTTTTTTCATTTCTTTCATTTTGTTTCCTGTTCTATGAAGCTCTGTTACTAGTTAGTTACATGAATAGTTGTTTTGTAGTCTCTTCTCAAGCAAGGAGTAGGCAGGACTTGGACTCCATAATACCTGTCAAAAGGTACCTACTCCTGAAGCCTTTAGATCCCCATGGCTGCTGACCTTTGTTTCTGATCATGTGTATGTGTGGGCATTCCTGCACTGGTGTGCACAGGTGTGTGCTTTCTAGAGGTTGAAGTCCAGTGTTGTCATTCATTGCTCTCCACCTTAATTTACTGAGGCAGGGTTTCTCGTAGCCTAGATCTCACCAATTCAGCTTCTGTAGTTATACAGCTTGTCCAAAGGATCCTGGACACTGGTATTCCACTCAGGACTCCATATCACCCACAGCATTTCTGTGGGTGGTGTGGACCTGAACGCTAGTCCTCATACTTGCCCGGCCATCTTTCTATCCCAGGCTGCTGACATTTTGTGGCTTGTGGTTATTTCAGCAATGCTTCAAGTTTAGCATTCTGAATCCAACCTCTCTCGGGTGTCTAGACATGTTTTCTGTGAAGGAACCAAATTTCTCTGTGTCTTTCTTAAGAGAACCTGTATAATTATACTCAAGTCTTATGCTGATGCTTCCAGATAATGTTTCACATTCTTAAAAACATTTGTCATAAAAATAATAGAAAAAGTTAAGAGGCAGCACTATAGAAACTGATTTGGAATAAGCAAGCCATTTTTGTACAATTGACTTGTTTTGATATTTGGCCTTTTTTTTCTTGTTCTTGTCAATACTTCACCTTGCCGTCTGTTACCATTTATTTTAAAATACAACTCAGTGCCTCCTGGGATAAAAGTAATACTCAGAAATAATACCCAAATCTTTGGAGATGTGAGAACATGACAGTATCTGGAACATATCAATGATTTTTCAAAAGTGTGTGATGCAGGACTCAATAAGAAAGTTGTAGAAGGAAGAGGATACAGGAGTGTGAAGTTGGTGGTGCCTATAAGGGTGGATGTGCTTGGTAGTCTGTAATTCTCCCTGGCTAGACTGAAAGACTAATTATTGCAACAAGATGACAGATGTTATAGCTTGATGGCAATGCAAAACATCTGTGTGGCTGGATTGGACTAAGAATGATGAGAAGTGTTGGAGTCATGGAGAGAATTGAAGGAAGTTATTTTTTTCAAAGCTCAAGTAGTCAGTCACACAGTAAAATGCTCGGCCGAGCCACATTGTAATCGAAAGTAATACTTCTGTTAAGAGAAATTTCCTTTTTGTTCTAAAAAAGTCTCCTTTGCAACTTGAAATAGGTAACCCCTTGTAGAGACATTTGGAGTGGCAGGTTTTGTAGTGCTTTTGTAGAACTAGTGGGGGGTAGTGGGGGTGGGGGGTCTGCTGAACATTCAGGTCATGGTTGACTAGCACATAATGGCCATGCAGGTGAGCAAGAAGTTGGAGAGCAATGAGCTACCCTGTCATTGCAAAGGCAGAGTACAGGGTAAATTCATTTTTTTCACCACATGGGTCTTAAGTTCAGTTCTCTGTGAGATGTGTTTAAACATGCGTCACAATAACTTGCATTGGATGTGTATTCTTAAGGGGAGAAACTTACCAAGAAAATGAACAGTTTCCAAATTTACCAAATGATACGTTTGTGAATAGGCTGAATTTCTAAAGATGAAAATGTCAAAGAAATTTGTACTCAATTATGGAAATACGAGACCATTTTTCATAATTTAGAAATAGGCTACTTCTTGAGAATCAAAAAGCTCATAAAATATACATGAATATATGTATTTGTGGGCATACATGTATTTGTATGCATGGATAGATGGATGGATAAACAGATTTAGCTTCCTGTGGAGAGATGATCCCGATGAGGCTAAAGTTTATTTGTCTGCTTTTATAGTTTCTTAAGTGATGGAGTTCTTTGTTTAGTTCTTTGTTTTGTTTCATTCCCACTGAAAGTTATTTCTGTGGGATTAATATTTTTGAAGGAATTAGTTTGCCTTGACTTTTCAAATTTCTTATATTACTCTTGAGATTCATACCACTGAGATTCTATTTCTAAGAATATTTTTAATCCTGTGTATTCTTTTAAAAATATTTTAATTGGGCTAGAGAGATGGCTCAAAAGCTAAGAGGCTTGCCTGCAAAGCCTAATGACCTGGATTAGATTCCCTGGCAAGTGCCCATGTAAAGCCAGATGCACATAGTGGTGCATGCATCTGGAGTTCCTTTGCAGCCACTGGAGGCCCTGACAGGCCCATATTCTCTCTCTGTCTGTCTCTCTCCAAATAAATAAATAAATACATAAATGTTAAAATACTTTTATTTATTTGAGAGACAGACATAGAGAAAGAGAGAGAGGCAGATACAGAGATAGGGAATCAGTATGGGTGAGCCAGAGCCTCCTGCTACTGCAAAAACAAAACAAAACCCTCTGGACATGTGCTCCACTTTGTGCATCAGGCTTTACCTGGATACTGGGGAATTGAACCCAGGTTTTCAGGCTTTGCAAGCAAGTAACTTTACCTGAGCCATTTCTCCAACTGTCATCTTATGTATTCTTTCAGATAATGTTTTAACAATTCAAAAGCAGAGCTAGGTTGTTGTAGATTTGATGTGCATAGTTCAAAGGTTATATCCTCAGTCCCAGAGCTGATGTGCCTGGTGTGACCTCTGTATTACTCTCTATTAACTGCAAGAATAGCCACAGGTTTCAGATTTGCTTAGTGTAGAATTATAATAGTCGCCAGTTAAGAGTGGTCCCTTTGATTTCAATTAGCTGTTCAGAGACAAATAACAATGATGGCATGAGCTATACTTGGATTGAAGTTACTAAGACTAGGAGGAAGAGGGAAGGAGGGTAAGGACAGATATTAATATGGGATCCATTTTTAATAAGGGTAGTATGCAGTATATCAGAATTTTAATTAGGAGTGGGAGGAAAACAGGGTGGCTAGGCATTAGTGTTAGATCAACTTTAAAAAGACTGAGATTATAAATATCTAGGCGGAGAAAGTAGGCATATTTTTCAAGACCACAGATTTTAGAGACTATTAAATCTTTTGAAAATTATATTTATCACATAAATATGTAGTGTCATGGTTTGATCCAGGTATCCCGCACATACAAACGAATGTGTTCTGAGTGATTGATCCCCAGCTGATGGCAGTTTGAGAATTAGAATTTAGCTGGAGCTGTGTGATTGGGGGCAGGTTTATGGGGTTATAACCAGCTTCCCCTTGCCAGTGTTTGGTACACCTTCCTGTCACTGTTTGCAGTGCTGTGGCAGAGGTGATGTCCACCCCTCTGCTCATGCCATCGTTTTCCCTGCCAGGATGGAGTCTCCCCTCGAGTCCATAAGCCAAACAAACCCATTCTTCCACAAGCCACGTTTGCTTGGGTTCTTTCTGTACAGTAACTAGAAAGCTAACTGCAGCAGGTGTGGATAAAGCATAGAAAAAAAAGTAAAAGGTTTGGAAAGACAGGGAAAACATGAGTTCCACATGGGAAGTTCAGGAAAGAATGACCAATCATAGACTGAGTGGAGAAACATGGAGAACACTTAGAAAACCTAACTGATCAAAATATAAATAAAATACACCAATTATGAGATACACAGATGAGAGAAGAAATTTGAAAATTTAAAATAGGTAGTTAAAAATTTAAAATACTAGAAATGATAAAATTTAATCATGGCATATCAGCAATGTAGAGGCAAAGTATAATGAAAGTAAATTAGATTAAATACATACAATAAGTATTGTGTCAGTCTCTTTTTCCTTGGTGGGAGGGGTTTTGAATAATCTTTCTCTCCCTGTGATGTTTCATGGAGTAAATGGCACTGCACTGATAGGGGAAGTCATCACAATTCCAGTTCAAACTCCTAGAACCACATTGGCTATATCTACATATCCAGTGAAGTTTAGACCAATTACCATTTGGAGTGATTTTCAGGCCCACCTGCAGTGAGTTGAGCAGTTGGATCAGTCCCTGCCCTTGGTATCCTCACAGCTCACTAATTTTGGCTTGGCTTCATGTTGTGTTGGGGAGGGATACATAGGAGCTCTTACCTTCAGACAGCCTCAGTATTCCCAGTGCCAGGAAGTGGAAAAGGGAGGTGCCCAAGCAATGTCTGGTGGTTCTAAGAGACCTCCCTCATCTGTTTCCCTCACCACACTCTACTTCAGCTTGGACTGTTTCTACAGACCAAGCATGCATGAGGGGATGCATGCCTCATGTATTTTTCATTTTACCTGCAGGGGCTGTATGTCTACATGCATAGGCATGACTCTAGACCCCTAGAACTTCTTTCTTTTCTTTCCACTTCCTTATATTCCCATAAGTCAGTGTTTCAAGTCATCAAATTGAACAATAATTCAATGAGATATTTCCCAGGTGATGCTCTTTATATTTTAATCAAGTCAGTTGAAATCTTCAATTTTTTGAAAGTGATCTGAGAGAGGGAACAGAAAGGTAAAACAAGCTATAACTATGACTTTTCCTTAGATTACCAAGACTCCAGATATGAAACATAGTCTACCGCCAGGAGTAGGCTGAGCACACCTCCGACTGGGAGTGAACAGCGAATCAAGAAATGAACACTTGAGCAATGGAGGACCCAAAGCCTGGGAGAGGCAATCAACAGCTTTTATTTTGTATAAGTAATCCACTCAGTGATGTCCCCTGAAACTGAGCTAAATTATGTTTACAGGGTAAAAAATTGAGCACAGGTGGATGTGAAACTAGACAACCTTATTTCAAATTTCCCTTTTTAAAATTAATATGAGACAACATTCTGTTTTCAATAAGTACCATAGTAATCAGAGGAACAATACTTAAGGAAAGAACCGGATGGAAGAGGAGTCAAGGACAGAAGGCCAACTGTTTTTGTTCAAAGATAGCATAGGTATGATACTGTTTTGGGCAAAACAATGCAAAATTTTAGTTCCATTTTAAGTCACTGTGCAGCAGTACTGGATTTTTGTGACTTGGTGCCATAAAACATAAGAAGAGTATATAATAATCCTGTACTATATACCCTGCTTTTATCCATCAAAATCTTCCTGTGAATACATCCGCTTAAGTTTTCAATAGAACAGAGCTTTGAGTATTTGGGGCAATTCTTATCACAGTATGTGTAAGTGCACAGATACTCATCTCTTCTGCGGGTGCCTTCAGATTAGAAATATTAATTCCAACCACTCTGATGTACTGGTATTTGACTTGAATATAAAATACCTGCCATAGACTCATGTGATTCAATGCTTGGTCCCTAGATGGTCATGCTGTTTGGGAAGGTTGTGGAATCTTTAAGTGTTGGAGAACTTCTGTGGGAAATGAGTAACTGGGAGCAGGCCAGCTTCCACTTCTATAGGCCAGCCTGTCTTCCTATTCGTCCTGGATTGTGGGTACAGTGAGACCAGCCACTTACTTTTATGCCTTCCCCACCAGGGTGCAAAATATCCCTGTGACTCTAAGCAGCATAATGAAAGATGGTGTTTTTTTTTCCTTCCTAATGCTGCTTCTTTTCATATTTAGTCACATCAATAAGTTACTAAAGCCACAGGGAAGACACTATTTCTGAGCTGTTAAGCCTTTGGGTCAAGCTCTGAAAGGCATGCAAATCCCCACCAAGTTCACTCCCTTCGTGAAGTGTCTGCTCTGCACATACTAATTAGATGCAAAATTTTTCTTGAGTATTCTTATATAAGGTATTATTGCATTTTGCAGATGAATGTTATGACCAGAATGGGAAAAGGAAGTTTCTCAGTGCCAAACAGCTCTTCAGTTTGAAGAACCATAATGTGGTCAAAGTGACCAAAGATATTTGAACATGTCCAGGATCCTCAAGGTCACCTTGGGACATCTCTTAAAGCTTCATTTTTGATGCAACACTGAAAATGGGAGGTGGGAAGAGCTTATATTTTTTTTGATGTTGACATACAATCTAAATTCCATACATATTAAGGAAAAGTGAATTTATTTATTTTTATGTATCAGTGCCATAAATTATTGCTTTAGAAGTGTGGATTGAACCTAGGACCTTTCACATGTTCCATATGTGTTCTATCTCTGAGCTACATTCCCAGCCTGAGCACCAGACATTTCTTAACTCTTATTTGACAATTATGACATAATAAAACACGCATCAGTTCAGACTTTTTTTCATTAAAGATACCATTAGTGAGATTATTACTTTCCATATTGCTTAGACTACTTGTAGTTTCACCATAGAATGTTGCTTGACTTTAACATTGATGGGAACAACTTCACCATCAATACCTTAGTATACCCATAACTATTCTTAATTAAATTCCTAACACTTCTAATCATATTAAACATTGTATTCCTTTTTGGGTGTGTGAGATGTCATTCTCTTGGAATACCATAGAAATTACTTCCTTATCATTTATACTCATTGAGATTTATTTATGATTATGTTTGAGTTTCTCATAAATGTTATCTGAAAGACTTCTTAAAAGGCCAGATCACTGTGCCTCAATTCAAGAGTTTCTTCTGAAATTCAGGTGCAATGGAGTGAGGTCATACAATTCTTATTTCTAACAACTGCCCTGGGATTGATCCACTGATACAGCGAGATGCTTACCAGTCTTAGAACCATTTCATTCCCAGAGACATTAGAATTCAGGACTGTTTGCCAAACCTTAGGTAAAAAGTGAAAAGAAGGAAACAAGAGGTGAATCCAGGAGGTCACAGGTCTGGCACAAATAAGAAATTGCATGTGGGGGAGGATTGCAGCATGAGAAGGGTAAGCTAAAGATTTAAATTTACAGGACTTGCATTATCAGGTATTAGAGCTTGCTCTCATTTATAGATGATTAACCAGAAAAGACC
>PVHP010026770.1:0-24379 GCA_004024765.1 Zapus hudsonius | reverse complement strand
GAAGACCGGGATGAGTACTAAGATATACAGGATCCCTTGCCACAAGGACTAATACAGACAGCCCACGAAGGAGGATATACAACTGATCAGGGATGGGGAGGGGGGGAATTGGGGAAGTCGGGATAACAACGCATGGTTTGCCCACTAAATAATGTAACTCATTATGGACAATAAATATTAAATTTAAAAAAAAAAAGATTGTCATCCCCCCTCCAGTAACACATCTCCTCCAGAAAGGCTCCACCTACTGAAGACTAAGTAGGAAATGTAAGCAAAAATGCCTGAGGCTGTGGGGCCATTTACTTGAACCCACCACATTATACTCCTGGCCACCACATGATCAGCTTACAGTGCAAAGTGCACTCAGTTTAACTTCAAACATTCACATAAAGATGCAGTATGTGCACTGAGGAAGGACCCCAGGGGGTAGGGCACAGAGAGGAGAGAAATGGGGCACCTTCACAAGAGTTGCTCGTACAATATATATACTTACTCATAATAAAGATATTAATTAAAAATAAAATAATAAAAAATCTTAAAAGTCCACATAGACTTTATCAATTTTAACACAGTTTGAAAGTCTGAAGTTCCACCAGAAATTCAAGACAGTCTCTTAACTCTAAACCCTGTAAAATCAAAATGCAGTTTACATACTTCCAACACATCATGGCACAGAGTAAACATTCCCATTGTACAAATAAGGCACAGCAAAGAGAGACTGGATCAATGCAAGATCAGTAACCAGCAGGCAAACATCAATCATCTGCAGTTCCAAGTCCAACATCTGTTAACCAGTGACAAAGTCTCTGGGTTTCCAATTCTGCCCCCTCCCCACTGCCAGCAGGGATGCTCAGAACCTGGGGAAAGCTCCATTCCAAGCCAGCAGTTCTTCTTGGCAGCCACCCCACAGCCATGATATCCAAACTCTTGGATCACCATTGCAACCCAGAGTTCATCTTCATAGCTCCATACAATGGCCTCCTCACAGGGCTTTCATACAAGGATTTCAACACTGTGTCACATTGCCACATTTCAGCAGCTCCTGGAACTGTGTGTACTTTGTGGCCCTCTTGGCTGCATTCTCAAGCTTCCAAAACCAGTACCAGGTAGGCGGCATAGCCAAATTTGTCCATCATCCAGGGGGTAATAAAGCTTGACCTTGAAGAGCAGGATACTTCTTTAGAATCCTTCCTTCAAACCCTCTCCTTGCAAAAGAATTCATATTCCTACTAGCTTGTGTCTTACATGGGAGGGTTTCACCTTCAGGGTATCTTTTTTATTATCCCAATGCCAAACAGTTGGCCAACTTTTAACGGTGGCAATCTCCTTAACAATTCCAGCTTCCATAACACTAAACCAGTGTCTGTACCAGTAACTTTAAACTTGCTTACATTTCTTTCTGTGGCAAACACTCTATCTTTCATACGTTTCTGTTCATCCTTCCATCAAGCACACCAGTCCATTATGTATATATCCAACTTTGCTCAAATTGGCAGGTTATGGTGAGAACCCAGTAAGCCTTTTCACCAGTAGCCCAGTTCTTACAAAGTTCTTTCCTTCCCTTTTGAAAGTTCATAAACCAAGCGTTCACAATCCACAATTCTCTCTGCATTTAGCATTTTCAAACTCTCACTAGAATACACCATAAAGTTCGTCTTACAGCACCACAAGGCTTCTCCAGTACAAAGTAACAAACCCTTTCATATTCCTTCTGCAAACAAGTTCCAAAAGATCAAAAAACAATACCAAGAAGAACAAAAACAAAAACAAAAACAAAACCCCACATGGCCAGATTCATCATAGCAATGACCCCACTATTTGGTACAATCTTTCTGTATTCGTTACCTTCTCCTTGCTGGGATAAACACCCTACCAGAAACAGTTTATAGGAGGAAAGGGTTTATTTCAGGCTTACAGATTCCAGGCGAAGTTTCATAATGGCAGAGGAATCTGGCTCACTTCTTCATACACCAAAACCAGAGAGACAGAAGGAAGAGCCAGAACTTGAGCTTCATTTGAACACACCTAGTAGGACTGGACTTAAGATCCGCACCTAGTAACACACCCCCTCCAGCAGAGCTCCACCTACTGAAGACTAAGTAGGAGCTTAGTAAAAAAAAATAATGGAGACTATGGGGCCATTTACATTCAAACCCATAACATTTCAAGAAGATTCTCTTAAAAATGACTCATCAGCCCAGTGAGAAGAGGTGAGAGGTTTTTGTGAGCTAACTTCCCTACTGAACAATGATGGGACCATGGGGTCCTTCTGGGGCAGCAGTTTACACCTGAAAGCCCATGTAAGTTTTCTTCTGAATATAAGGACTGAATGCAGAGTCCACCAGTAAGCCTTTGGGAAACCATTAAGCTGTCTCAGCTTCAGTTGCTTTGTGAGCAAAATAAAAATCATATCTGTACAGTCATCTAATAGGTCACATTGGGAAACAAGCTACTAATTGTGAAAGAATACTTAAGTGTAAACATTCTGAAAAAAAAAGATCTGGGCTCAGGAGATTTCTCAGCGGAGCTTGTTTAAAAAGCTTGTGGGTTTAGGTTTGATTCCCCAGGACTCCAATAAATCCAGGTGAACAGGTGACTAATATGCCAGGTGTTCATTGGTGACAGCAAGAGGCATTATTGTGCTCATCCTCTCTTTTTCATTATCTCAATTAAATAGATTAAAATATTAAAAAAGAAAAAGGAAAGTCCAGTTTCTATAGGTGTGTGTGTGTGTTTGAATGTGTGCAGGTACATGTGTGGGTATGAGTGTGCATGTACCTGTGTGTGGTTTTGTGTATGTGGAGGCCAGAGGACAATTTTGGGTGTCATTGCTCAACTGGGTGAAGGACACAATTCAGGTACCTGCTCTTTTCCAGATTCTGATAACAAGGGTTGTCATGCAACAGAGCCCTAATGTAGCAGTTACCTTCTCTTTGCTGGGACAAAACACCTGACCAAAAGCAACTGATGGGGGGGCGGAAAGGATTTATTTAAAGCTGATGGCTTTTAGGGGAAGCTGCGTCATGACAGGGGAAGTATTGCAGAACAGACATAAGGGTATCACATCTTGTCACATTAGTTAGAAGGAAACAGCAAGGGTTAGCTAGCAACACCCAGTAGGCCCGGAACAATCAACCTCAAGGCCACCCCTAGTGACATGCCTCTTCCAGCAAGTCTCTGCTTCCCCAAGACCCCATCAGCTGGGGATCAAGAACGAGGCTCAGTCACACACACAAGAGGCTATGGGGGACATTTCAAATCACCACATCATCCACAGCTTATGTTTTGCTTAGGTATTTGAGTGTGTGCTTAGCTATTGAGTCACTATATCTTCTGAATATAATGATGATGTCACTGTGATGATGACTTTCTGTGCTATGCAGAGGCCTTTCAGTCTGTTGTATTCATTCTCATTTATCTGTTTTTGCTTCTTTCTTCTGTTCTTTAGGGGTCTTGGAAAAAAATTGCATCCATTGCAATGTCCTAAAGTGTTTACCCAAGTATAGCTTTGAGAAACCTCAGTCAAGGTCAAAACCCACCAGTATGAGGGTCAAATCCTCATTCATGAATTTTCTCATGGTACAAGCTCAGTGAGCATGTATCGGTGTTTACAGAATTTATTCTCGGATGACCATGTTGATCCAATGTTTCTGGGCTTTTCCTTTCCCTGTTATTTCTTTGTTGTTGCTGAAACTTGACTTAGTAAAATCTATGCTTTGCTTTTAAATGTTGTAACCATTCATCTTTACTCATAAAAAATGACTATTGTTAGTTTTCTGCTTTCAAATATGCTCTTTTTTCTTCTAGTACTTTCATGATTATATTAAAATATCTGCTGTGTCTTAATTTTTCTGCAATTAGTTTTATGTAATGTTAGATGAGAAAGAAGTTGCTTTTTCTGCAAAGCATACCAATTTTGAATGAACCAAATAATTAATATTCTTTTTTGACCTGTTAGTTTTAAATGCATCATTTAACATTATGAGACTTTATATAATTGAGTCCATTTATGGATTATCTGCTTTATTCAGGGTTTTTGAACATTTTTAGACTAGTACATGATTTTAGCTCTGTTATTGTTATGGCAAGGAAAGATAAATTGTACCTGGGATCTTTTTCAAGCCATCATGGCTATTTCCTTCTGCTTTTTTTTCTCAGCTAAACTTTAGAAATGCTTTGTGAAGTTCTATAATACCACGTTGCAATTTAGGTTGGGGTTGTATAAGCATCACTTAATTTGAAAAGAACTGACAATTCTTCAGTCCTGTGGATGCCTGTCTAGGAACAGGGCTCTCTGGATTCAAATCTGCTTCGTGCCCATCCATAGACTTTTGTCAGGTCTGAGTCTGTGGGGACGTGGTATTTTTGGATTTCATTACTTCGTTTGTTTTCAAGTAAGCGGTGTTAATTTATTTGAAGCTTGTCAAGGCATTTCATCCTCTTGGTTGCTCTTCTGAGAGAAGATTGTTATAGTGGGTTTCATAGTAAACGCTCAGGCAGAGCAGAAGACATAGCTAAGAAATTCTTAACAGGGCAATTTAATTGAAGACAGTTCTTTGAGACCCTGGACCATGTGTTCTTTTATTATCTTTCTTTGCATATGTTTGACATCAGGAAATTTTATAACTCAAAGTCTTTTAAATTAGAAGTCTTCCACAGGTCCCATCTTTGGGCAGACACACTGTATTATGTCCTAAAATGACTGCTCAAACACCATCCACAGTCTTTTCTGCCTGGCACTTGTTAATGCCTCATATGTCCTCTGGTTCTCGCTACCCCTTCTGAATCCACTCAAAATTCTTCAGTGTTCTCCCCAGCCTCAATTGTCACTGGTTTCTCGGGCCTTTTCCTTTCCTTCCTCTTCTTGGCCTGATGTCAACATGGCCTGACAATAATTTGGACTGACTAAAACCTTGGGGTTGAGGGATGCCAGCCAGGGAAAGAGACAGACATGAATGGTGCCACACATCCCTCCCACTGTTACAGTATGCCAACCAGAGTATGTTCCTGGTAGCACTGCTCTAGTGTGCCTGTGTGCTGAGAGGAGGGAGGGCGCTTCTTCCTGTGGATTCTGAGGCCATCAGACTAGCTGTCCTGATTTGAGACAGGTGCTTCCTCCAGGTGCCTCTCATGCCTGGCACAGAGGGTAGCTTTCACTCCGTTGCTTCTAACATTGGCAGCTTGAGCCCAGCTCCAGATCACTCCCAGTCCTTCTCTGATTCAGGAAAGGGGATGGGGGGGTGGGTAATTTCCTGTGCCTAGGAGTGGGTAAAGATGCCAGGTAAGAGTTGTTTTAAATCAGAAGCTCCAGTTTTAAAGAATGCCTTTATTAAACTAGGTGAGCCTTGGGCAATCTGAGTGTAACAAGGAGGAACTGTGGGATTACTATGGTAGGTGTTTTGTAACATTGTAGTGGCATGCTCTGAAGCAGAGGAGGTCACAATGTATTTTAACCCAACCTGAAGGAAGTAATAGATTTTCCACAATGTTCCAGGGAAAACTATTTACAAAAAAAGAAAAAAAAAACATGGGGAAATTTTCTATGATAACATTGTTTTACCACACAAAAATCCGCTTTTAGACACTGGGATGTTCAAAAATAGAAATGGTTTCTCTAAGAGGTGGTGATCTTCCTAACAAAGGAGATATGGAGCAGAGATATTCAAGCACTTGCTTGAGATGAACCTACTCTGATTTGCTGTTGTGTGGAGCATGGCGGCCAACATGGAAGGAGCAGTGAGGAAGAGCAGAAGCAATGCGGGCCCAGAGTCAGGAATTCAGAGAGCTCAACACTAAATTAGACTTCTAACGTGACCACCAAGTTCAGGGAACATTGCAGGGAATGGAAAGATTGTAAGAGCCACAGGGTTGTAGGAATATGCTGAGGCATGCCCAACCCCTGCAACAGACTGACCTCACAGTGAGTACCGATAGCCCCACTGAGGAGGGCGCTCAGTGGAATGGGGGGAGAGAGGGAGGAAAGATTGTGAGAGCCGTGGTGGGGGAGACTATCCAGAGGCATGGCACCCCTCAGTAACAACACACTTGGGCCAGGAGAACCAGGCTAAGTACTAGGCTATCCAGGGTCCCCTGCCACAAGGACTGATCCAGATGACCCACAGAGGAGGATATCCAGCCAGCTAATTGGGGATGGGGAGGGGGGGCATTGGGGAATTGGGGATAACAACTCATTGTTTGCCCACTAAATAATGTAACTCATTATGGACAATAAAAATAAATAAAAAAAGAGTATAACACAATAGGAATGTGATCAGCCTGTGATATGTTCATATAGTACCGTACATAATAGAAAAAGGGTCTGTACAGATCATCTTTTATCACTTAGCTTGGAGCTTCCCTTGGAGGCAGAGTAGAGGGTGTCAGGATGTTAAGTCTCTTCATTCATCTGCTGGGCTTGCTCTCCCAGCATACCACCCATGGGCAACTTCACCTGCAGGACTTGACTTTGAAAGCTTTTGGAGGCTGAAAGTCCAAGTTCAAGGTGTCAGAAGTTTGGTTTCTTTTGAGGCCTCTCTCAATGGCTTACTTCCTGTGTGTGCTTTCAAAGGCTCTATATTCAGTCAAATTTTGGACTTTAGATCTTCAGGGTATAGATTTTGGTATACCCAATTCCCCTCCCCCCATAGACCCTTCTATCCTGGCACTCGTGTGTGTATGTGTGTGTGTGTGTGTGTGTGTGTGTGTGTGTGTGTGTGAGCACTGAGTGCATTTTCATCTACAATCCTTAAAAATAAATGCCTTAAATTTCATCTACAAACAACCAGGCCTCACTGGAGAGTGCTCAACAGGGGAGAACAGAAAGGGGCTGGGGGACATATGACCTTATGCACACACAGTTTATAATCACAAGTCACTTTGTTTTTTGTTTTTGTTTTTTTTTTCAAACCGCTCAAACCAGGGAGACAGAAAGCTTCTATATTTGCACGACTGAAGAACTCAGCACCTGGCCAAGCAGAAATGTTGTTTTTAACATTTTCTGAGTAAAAGTCGTCTTCCTTACATGAGAAACAAGTTGCTATCTTGGAAGACTCTCTCAGTCTTTACAGCTTGACCTTCCACAGGTCAGGAGATTTGTCTTTCCTCTGGGCACCTGGGTCTCTGTGGGGACAGCTTCATCCTAGAGTTCTTTCTATCCTCATATCCAATGCCTGGAAATGGAGGAAGAGGAAGGAGGTGGAGGAAGAGAAGAAGGTTGTGGACAAGGTGGAGGAAGAGGCGTATATTTTATCATTTTGCTCTGGACTATTTCCCAGCCTTAGCATCCAAGCCTCAGGACTTGGTCTGTGGCTAGAGCTTCATGTGGACCCCTGCTCTCCCACTGCCTGTCCTGAGGCTGACTTCCTTGTACACAGAACTTCCATCTGCTTCCTTCCCTGGCCTGGGCCAGGGTAGAGAGTGAGAGCAACTTTCTCCACTGCAAGTTGCAGGCCCAGGGATGAATTCTCACTGGCCTTGTTTGGACCTCTCTTGGGCCCTACCAATTTCCAGCATAGATCAGAAGAAGCCTAGAACCAGCTACCAGAAGCAAAGACAACGAAAGAGGCAGGCTAGACATGCCCCTCAGGAAAGGAGGAAATCAAGATGGCAGAGAGGTAAAAACTAGCCACACTGCACTCCACAAACTGCAACTCTGAGGTCTGAGACATAGGATGGTTGCCCGGAAGCAGAAAGAAGGCTGTTCCTAGTTCACATTCTTCTTCTTCTTCTTCTTCTTCTTCTTCTTCTTCTTCTTCTTCTTCTTCTTCTTCTTCTTCTTCTTCTTCTTCGCTCAAGGTGGCTTTGATCTCTGTGTAGCTGAGGACGCCTTGACCTCCTGATCATCCTGCCTCTATCTCCGAAGTGATAGCCTAACATATATGTGTCACCATGCTCTGCTCTGGTTCACGTATTGTGCCCTGCACCTGTCAGTCCACTTGGGGCTTAAAAGACCCCTGGAGGGAGGGAGCCAGACATCCTCTTTTGCTCCAGGCATTTTGGAAGGTGTGGAAGAATTATAGCGGAATGGATGACTCATAAGTGATGGTGGAGGTCCAATCTCCCTCTCCAGCGGCTCCTCCTCACACTGTTAATTTTCAAATAGGCCTGGTTGGGCAGGGAAGAATCTATCCTGGAACAAGGGGAGAAGAGCTGCACATTCCAGACAGGGCATAGGAAGAGTCATGGTGGCTCAGGAAACCAAAACTAACCCAGGGAAGTTTTGTAGGCGTGACATACCAGTGTGGGAGCTTGAAGAGGCATCAGGGGCCAGATGGTGGTGGCCTTAATCAGGTCATTCTAAAAACTGTTCATCTCTCTGTCAGCCCATGAGGACCTATGTCAGGCCTTGTATAACATGATTTGCTCTGTGCTTACTGGTGATTTAACTTATTATTTGCTCTTCCCTGAAGCTTTTCTGATCAATATTGTTTGAGGCAATTTCTAACGTCTCTGCATGCTGGTGATACATGCTTTGACTTGGAATGCGAGGGTGAAATCAAAATGTCCATTTGTGGCAAAGGAAATCCCATAGACAGCAGTTGGCAATGCATTAAAAATAATAGGCAGGTATGCTACAGACATGGGAAGATGGTGAAGGGGTATTTTTAAGTAAAATAGGATGGTGGAAAATGATGGGACTAGTAAGAATATGTTAACTATTCTAGAAAGAAACAAAATTCCCGCATATAGAAAGGGCAAGAAGGGAGCAGAGAAATTCTGCGTAACATTGCTTGAAGCGGGCATTCCACTCACCAAAGATACATGGTGGAGCCATGGACACCAGAAATTGTTTATAAATTATTGTAAGCACACTTGTATTTTCTGGAAATAATACTGTGATGGTTAGAGTATGCACCCCCAAAAGTATGTGTTGGAAATAACTCCCATTGCTGCATGCAGGAGGTGAAACCTAATGGGAAGTTTTTAAACCTTTGGGGCTCCGCCTTCATGAATACATTAATGTCAAATATAAAGGGCACCTATGAGACTGGTATCTCTCAAGAGCTTGCTCTCTTGTCCTCTGGCTTCCGCCATGAGCTAAAGCAGCGGCAGGAAGACCCTTCTTTAATCACAACCTATTCCAACCATGTCCTTAGATTTCCCAGCCTCCAGAATGTCGATGCAAATGACACAGCTCTCCCTCAAAGTTTAATCATATTTATTCCAAATATGAGTGACCAAGGCTCAGGAACACAGATTTAGGTTACACCAATTCTATATTCCATTGTGTTAACAATTTTATGGAGGTTTTATAGGTATAGAACAGAAGAAATTCATCAACCAAAGCATTTTTAATACACTGGCTCTCTATCTGGTATGGGGGTTATAGCAAAGTGGGGACATCTCCACCATAGGCTTCCGATGCCATCTGATGACATTCTTAGTTTTGGGGTTGGTGGAAGCCGGTGGTCTGTTAATATACTCCAAATAGGTGGCACCAGGTCAATTGATAGTCACCAGGATGTTAGTTCAGACACAGAGGTGGGCAATAAATAGCTATTCTGAGACTAAAGGTAGCCCAAGGTAATTCAGCTCTGATCTTGCAACATTCTATCCCTCTGATTATAGGAGTTCTATCAGTCCATTCGGCCTTGTTGGAAGTAGGGGCAGCAGATGCATTGCTTTTCTGGGAATTTTAGTTCACAAGAACCATGAGCCAAATAAGTTTCTATTGTTTATAAATTGGCCTACAGTATTCTGTTTCAGCTTCCGGAAACAGACCAGGACAGATACCATTATGTCCATTCCATTTGCACATGAATGGAAGACAGACAACGACTTACCAAAGAGCTCAGAAGTAAGGTGGTGGAAGGAAGGAAGGTGGCCTCACATTCCAGGAGGATGCCCCTTAGGATGCTAAGCGGGCTGATTACTTTTCCTCTGAGGCTATGGATTTTATTGTGACAGACTATGGCTGCTACTCTGTGCTTCATAATGGGATTATTTTGGCCGGAGGATGCTTCATGGCTAATTGGCACAGGGCAAACATCAGGAGCCAAGGTGTCCTGCTACAGGCAGGAGGGGAAGACAATAGAAGACCTGAACACAGAGAGGTGACCTTGGAGACATTGAAATGGGTTTGAGAGGGAGCCTGTCACATCTGGTTGTTGTGATCATTAGATTAGAGAGCAGAGGGATGGAGAGAAAGAGCAGCATTCAGTCCAGTCTGCACAGGCTCTACCAAGGGTGGGGAGCTGCATCTGGAAATAGACTATCTGCAGAGGTAACCTTCAGAGGGTCACACTGGGCATAGCCTGGAGCCAGGGCCATGCAGGCTCCCAGGGTTCTGGTGGGCATTTTACAGCAGTTTCTGAGCTCTGGCTATGGAACTATCTGAGGCCATAATGTGAACACCCATGTGCTTCTTTGAAAATCTAGGCTTCCTGTTTCTGCCCTCAACTTTCTAGGCCAGCAGACCTGGCTTTGACTCCAGGAATCTCCACTTTAAACAAGTTTCTAGGTTTGCTCTGATGTGTGTGTGACTGAGAAATAATTGATCTAGTTTATTTTAAGCATTTGAGAGATCTGGAATCAGACTAGCTGGGATTAAGTCATGTCACAGCCATGCCCATGGTATGTGTGTTGAGCAGTTCACAATCACTCTCACACATGCATCACTTAATCTAGCCCTGTGGTAGTGACTTCACTTGCTTGATATGCTTTGGACATAGGCACAGTTTGAATGGTGTGTCAGTTACTGTTCTCATTGCTGAGGCAAACACCTGACCAAAGCAACTTAAAGATAAAGGGTTTCTTTTGGTTCACATTTTGAGGGAACAGAGCCTATCATGACAGGGAGAGCATGGTTGCAGAAGCATGAAGCACCTGTTCACATTACATCTGCAGTCAGAAAGCAGAGAGAGCTTTTGGGCTCTTTTGGGCTGTTACTCAGCTCTCTTTCTCCTACTTATTTAATCCAGGACCCAGATCATGGAATTGTAAAATGGGTCTAGACACTCCCTTACATCTAGATAGGCCAGGGGACTTATTTCCATGGTGGTTCAAAGGCCCATCAAGTTGAAAAAGAAGATTAACTGCCCTACATGGGTTCATTATGTGTTTGAAGCGTGACTGAGTGTGGCAATATCAAGAGATGGTGGGGCCCTTACAAGGTAAAAAGTGTGTGCAGAAGCTCATGGGAGATTGTAGGACCGACCCTTCCCTGTGTGCATTGTCTTCCTATCTGGTGTTGTGTTCTCCCTACCCTCATGCCTCATTGCCATCGTGATGTCATCTGTCATATGGTAATTAATGGAGCAAGTTTCTTGCTGGAGGACCTGTACAATGCTATCTGGATTTTCAGCTTCTGAAGCTGTGAGCTACATAAGTATCCATTACTCGTCAATTATGCATCCTTAGTCTTTTGTTGTAGGAGCAGGAAACTGACAAAAGAATGACTCTGTTTGACAGACAAGCACTGAGGTTCTGAGAGAACTGCAGACTCACAAACATCACATACAGCTCATGAGTGATGAACATGAGGCTGCAGGATATCTGCAGGCCATTGCTATTGGGGGCCCGCCTACCATGGTCCATATGACCTTGACCTTCCTTGGCTCTTGGCTCCAGCTCCAGCCTTCTCTGGCAATCACTTATTATACAAAAATGTGGAGGCTCAGTTTTCTTTTAGAGGGAAAAAATGAAAATTCCAAACTTCTCTTTCCTAGTTCCCAACTCCACGCTCAATAAATGATGAAGCACCCTATCTGTAGGATTTGGGGCTGGCTTGTGTGTCTGAGGATAGTGGCTTCCCACCTGGGATCTCTGTTTTCTCCACTGATCAAGATGGGGCAGAGCTGAAAAGGCTGGGGTCCTTGCCAGGGCTGGTACTGTCATGTCTCCTTGTGACCATCTAGTGCCTAGGGTTTAGAGTATTGTGTGAGGATTGAGTCACAGGTGCCATGTACGCATGGTAGCGATTTTACCCTATTTCCTTTATGACACTTTTTTCCTTAAAAATGGTTTTGGTTGGGCATAGTGGCATGGTGCACACCTTTAATCCCAGCATTAGGGAGGCAGAGGCAGGAGGATTGCCATGAGTTTGAGGACACCCTGAGACTAGAGTGAATTCCAGGTCAGCCTGGGCTAGAGCGAGACCCTACCTTGAAAAGTCAAAAAACTGTTTTTGACCATGTCATATGGGTATATAGAATATTTGATCATATCTACTTCCCATGATCTTTTGTTGTTCCCATCCTCTTTCCACTGAACAGCTTCCCAAATGAGACCCACTTTAACTTTGATTTTTCCTCAGTGTTTGTGTGAACCCACTGGCTTCAATTAAGTAGAGGTGGAGGATTATTTACCAGAGTGTAAGTATCTTACTAGTGGCTATGCCACTGAAGAAAATATCTCCCACTTCCCCAGCAACCATTAACTGCCAGTAGCTCCTCTGGGTGGGCTGTGGCCCAATGATGCTCTGGATTCTCCATGACAGAATACTTTTTAAGATATATACATATTTATTTATTTTTTTATTGTCCATAATGAGTTACATTATTTAATGGGCAAACAATGAGTTGTTATCCCCAGTTCCCCAATGCCCCTCTTCCCCATCCCCAATCAGCTGGATATCCTCCTCCATGGGCAGTCTAGATCAGTCTTTGGGGCAGGGGACCATGGATAGCCTAGGAGTCAGCCCAGTTCCGCCTGCCCTAGTATGTTGTTACTGAGGGGGGCCCTGTCTCTGCATATCTCCCCCACTAAGGCTCTCACAATCTTTCCACCCCCTTTTCTGCTCAGTTCCCTGAGTTGTGATGGGTGGTGTTAAGGCTGCTTTATTGTTAAGAATTTAGGGGTCTCTGTACTTCTGCTTTAGGTTGTATCGAAAATCATTGGTGTCTGTCTCACTGGCTTGTCCTGTGTTGACTGATTGGCTGTGACTGTGGGTCACTTGTTCATCCCATCATTCTCTTTGGGGTTCCACATGGATCCTCCACGGTATGTCTGGGGTGGCTCCTCTCTTGCCAGCTATTGGCCTGCGGTTCGTTGGTAGGGTTGGATGAGCCACAGCTTTCTCACTGCCTTCTGAAAAATACAAACAGAATCTCCATCGGAGAGTGAGATTAGAATAGGTTAACTGAGATACACATTTCTGAATTAGCTATATTCTACTTTTAGTAGCCTCTCCATCAATCGTTCGCATAGTGCATCTCTCATTGGGGGCCCATGAGACAGGCTCCCAGTGCATATGGCCCTAAGTCCCCAATTCCAGTTAAAGGCTCCCCCTTACTGAGTGGATTATTTGGCTGAATTTAAAAGCTGTTGATTGCCTCCTCCAGGCATTGGCTCCTCCATTGCACAAGTGCTCCTTTCTTGGTTCGCTGTTCTCTCCCAGTAGGAAGTATGGACAGCCTATTCATGGCAGCAGACTATGTTTCATGCCAGTCTCTGTTTACTCCAGCTGTTATTGACCAGCTCCCCCTGGCAGCTGACTTAAGCATGAAGCTAAACCAAAATGGATTCAAAATCATAAAATCCATGACAGAATATTGACCGGTGAAATCTAGTGCACATCTGCTGTGAGTTCACAAGTGCAACCAACAGGCCATATATGGAAGACAGCTTCACAGCACTCCTCCCCATCTTCTGGCTCTTATATTCTTTCTAATCCCCCTTACATAATGCTCCCTGAGCCTTGGAGGGGGTCACATGATGCCCCATTTTGGGCTGAGCACTTAACAGTCACTGGTTCTCAACATTTGGCTGTCCCCTTTCTCCTGTGGTATTTACAATGTGTAACATAAGGTTCTGAAACAACTCTTGGTGGTTCACCAAATCTTGGTGAAACCAGATTTTAAAGTGGTCTTGTCTGGAACATCTGTTATTTCAAGCTTTGTGGGTCAGGGTCCAAACCGGAAGTGGGTGATAAGACTTTTTTTTTAGTCTATGAAAGTTGACCTTCTGAAGTGATAATTTTGTGGTTTTCATTCTACTCAGAGAATCATGCAGCCATCACCGCTGTTTGACTTTAGCATACTTTCATTATCCCAAAAGAAAGACAGACCCATCAGCAATCTCTTTGTGTTTCCTTCCCCAGGTCCTGGCAAGCCTTCTAGGTGTGGGTATTCTGGGTGTTTTATGTAAGTTGGGGCATAGGTGGTGGTCTTTGTGACAGAGTCTTCTATGTAATGTAATGTTTTTAGGATCCTCCATATCACAGTATACAACATTACTTCCTTGTCTATTGCTACAGTCCACTAGATGGACTTCTCACATTTTGCTTATTCATTTTTAATGCGATAGTCATTAGGCTGGTTCCCACATTTTTTATTAATTATGAACTTACTGTATGAATATATTGCATGTTGGTCACATTCCTATCAGATTATACTGTTATATCCCCTCTCCCCACTCCTCAGTGGGGTTATTGTTATTCACTGTGGGGTCATGTATGCACACGTGAGTCTGTGTGTGGGGGGCAATGCCTCTGGATACTCCTTCCCACCCTGTGGCTCTTACAATCTTTCCACCCCCTCTTCCACAGTGTTCCCTGAGCCTGTTTCTCACATTTAAACATTTATGAATACTATTTCCTATGGACATTCCAATATGATTTTGCTACTTCCAACCGAAGTGTATGTTTTCATTTCTCATGGATAAGTAAGTAGGAGTAGAATTTCTGCGTCATATAGTAATTCTTTTTTAAACATTCCAATAGTTGGGCTGAAGAGATGGCTTAAGGGTTAAGGCGTTTGCCTGCAATGCAGAAGGACCAGAGTTCGATTGCCCAGTGCCCATATAAAGCCAGATGCACAAGAGGGCGCATGTGTCTGGAGTTCATTTGCAGTGGCTAGAGACCATGGTGTGCCCATTCTCTCTCTCTCTCTCTCTCTCTCTCTCTCTCTCTCTCTCTCTCTCTCTCTCTCATAAATAAAATATTTTATAAAAAAAAACATTCCAATAGTTGACTACTTTATATTCCTACAAACAACGGGGTAGAGCTCCAATTTCTCCCAATAATCATCGGCCCTCATTATTGTTTTTATTTTTAACTATTCTAGTGAATGTGAAATGTTGTAACATGATTGTTTCTTCTTCCTCCTCATCTTCCTTTTCTCATTGAGACTAAGTCTCACAAAGCTTAGGCTGGCCTCTGAATCTCTATGTACATGATTATGATGATTCACATTGATTGGTTCTAGAATTACTCAGGAGATAAATTCCTGGTCGTGTCTATGAGGGAGCTTGTGGATTAGGTTAATCGAGGTGGGAAGATCCACTCTAAATGTGATGGCTCCATCCCATGGCTTGAGTTCCCCCATTGAGTAAAAAGGAGAGCATGAGGTGAGCCCCAGTCTCCATCACCCTGTGTCCTGACTACAGAGAGAATGTGGCCAGACACTGAAATGGAGTAGAAGGGTTGAGGAAAGACTTCTCGAACCCTGAACCCTGAGTTCTTGCTCTTTAATTAACAAAGAATTGGCAACTCAGACTGAGAATGATATTAATAAAACATCACATTTTATTCAGACATTACAAGGATATACGTGAGAGGTAAAGGGGGGAAGAGAAATGAAAAAGTAACCCGAGAATCAGAAAATTCACCACGTGGTACTAGGGAAGGGGGAACAGGATTGGGAGAAGGAACAGAAAAAGTACAGAGAGCTCCCGCCATACGGGAGACCAGAGGGGGAAAAGCTCACATAGGAGCGGAAGGGGGTCTCAAGACCTAGAGGGGCTCACCAAATCCTAGAGGTTCAGGAATCTGAGCTGGCCAGCCAGGAAAGCGAGCAACTTGCCTTCCCTTGGTGTGTTTTATAACCACGGGGTGGTAGTTCCTGTCTCCCATCTCAGGTGAGCCAGAGAGACAGCTGATTGGTCTGGGCTAGGCTGGCTCAGGAAGATAAGCTTGACCAACCACAATGTCAGGAGACCTCCCGCTCCATCCCTAGGGAGTGGCTCAGGTGGAAGAATAGGTCAGACAGAGAGACAGGGAGAAGCCAGGTTCTTCTCTGGATCTCTGGCCAAGTGGAGACTGTGAAGACAAGCCCAGGGACTTTCTGCGGCCCGGTCACCCTAACTGCCTGACTACCACTTCTCTTGCCGCCATGCTTTCTCTGCATGATGGCTGGCATCCCCTCAAACTATGAGCTGAAATGAACCCTCAATTTGCTGTTTTGGGGGATTTATTTAGACATACCAACAAGAAAAGAAACTAATCTACAGAGGATGACCTTGAATTCCTGAGCCTTCTGTCCCCACCTCCTATGTGTTGGGGTTACAGGCTTGTTCCACCATGCTCCAGTCATGGCCTTGAACATCGTTGGAAATATAGGCTTTCCTTTGAAGTTAAGATTCAGTGTGATAGCGATTTGGAGCAGGCTCCTCTGGGCAGTCCTTATTGCCTCTGCCAGTTAGCTCAGGTGGTCAGACACAGGGGGCAATTTACCTGGGGCAGGATGGCCTATGAGGGCCTCATTTGCATGCTCCACTTGGCCACTCACCCTTAAGGAAGCTATCCCAAGCTCCCTTGGATGTGGTTCAGGCTTCCAAGGGAGTGAAGGAGCTCTAGGCCTCATCAGGTTTAGGCCTAGAACTTAGCAACTGACCCTTTCTACATCCTAGAGGCCAGAGGAAGCCACCAGCCATCTCTGACTCTCTGAGAGAGGCAAAGTGGACCATCTCTGTTTCCTGCTGAAAAGAGCAACAATCCATGTTGCAGAAGAATGCAGGGAAGGAGATCTTGGTGGCTACTGCTTACTACCTCCAGTGGACTCCTTGAGGTCAGGTCAGCCCTTGGGACACAGAGTGAGGTCAAGGAAGTGGGCGACATCCAGCATAGCACTTTCAGAAGACAGATCAGAAAGAAAGCTAGGGAGATGCTTTCCCAGGGGTAACCTTGAATTTTCTCTATGGTGTTATTTATAAAGTGCGTCATTTAAAGTACATTAGTTCTTTAATGGTTATTAACCTCAAATTACTGTGACATATTACCCAGCTCCTTGAGACACACCAGAGACTTGACACCATATTTGGGACATGCTCTTCTAGACAGGGGATATCTGAGAAAGAATATAGGAATATGATGTTACTGGAATTTCTATGCCCGACTTTGTTCTGGCTAGATAATATTTCTAGAATTTAGACTAATCAATTTAGAAGAAATATAGTTAATGAAACTTAGATTATTTAATCTAGATACATTCTATTGAGTTTTCCTTACACTACTAGTGTTAAGAAATGAGACATCAAACATATATGTCCGTGCAACTAATACCTCAGTGTGGTTGTTACTTACACATAGAAGTGATTTGAACCATTTCAACCCATGAAATAATTAATAGTACTGGTGCTTTTGTGCTGGACCAGTGAGGTCTGACCTATGTAGCCTGTATTTGCATGGCTGGCCTAGTGTTAACCAATCATGTATTTTATATCTCAGACAAGTGCCATGGACAGCAGACAGTGGAATTTGAATGAGTAAATAAGACTTTTGCCAGGTTTACTGGGATCATTCTAAACACATTTCACTAAGCTATTTCTAATGTTTAAACTTACAGACACAGCATGCTTGTTTTGCTGTATTTTGTAGTTTTGTTTGGCTGCATTCATACAACAGATAGTTATTTTAGACCTGTTTTGCTACTGAGCTTTTTAAAAAATGGGGGGAGGGAAAGAAGTAAATAAGATAGACGATAGTTCTGTCCCCTAAGGAGCTTAGATTTAACTGGAAGGTAAAGGGTTTTGTTAGTGAGGTGTGTGTGTGTGTGTGTGTGTGTGTGTGTGTGTGGTGTGATGTATGGTGGGCTGTGTATGCATATATAGTGTGTGCATGTGAGTATGCAGATGTGCACACCCTATGTGCATGTGTGTGGGGGCCAGAGGTGAACGTTGGGTATCTCCTCTATCACCCATTCACTCTTTTCCTTGAGATGGAATCTCAGTAAACCATTTTCAGTTGCACTGGCTGACAAGAAAGCCCCAGTCATTATCCTATCTCCACCTCCCACAATGCTGTGTTTCTTAAATGGGACCTGGGGATCGATCAAGTGTGGGTTTACTCAGGTCCTCATGCTTAGTCAGCAAGTGCTTTTACCCACAGAGCCATCTCTCCAGCCCTATGGAAAGTGTTCTAGAACAATTTCACTGGTGGGCAACAACTGGACATCCAATAGAGTCGTTTTAATGTGCTACTTGCTAAGAACCCCAGGCACAGATCTAGCATTGATCTCCATGTTAATGGATGCCATGAAACTTGGTCCTTGTGTTCTGTCCTTCCTCTCCATGTCAAAATGGCTGCTGTGATGTCAAGTCACTCTTTCTCATGCCAAATCTATCAAACGGAGAGGTAGTGAAAGAATTTTCACTTGGAAGCTCAGTTAAACTTCTTTCAGGTCTATGTAGTTAGTTGTAGACCCATGTCCAGCACCATGATTGCCTCAGACTGGATGGATGGTAACTTTTCTCTCCCCATATCAACTCCCAAGCACACAGTCATGGTGCCGCCTGAGGCATCTGAATCGAAGACTGTCAGCCAGGAGCAACTGGGTGACTGCAACCTCACCTTTAATTAAATCATCTTCTCGCCTTCCATGTGTGCATTTTAGATTTTGTTGACATCACTCTGTTGTTTTCTGATGTCTGCATTGATTTCAGATCTCTGGATCCTGCCTGACATTTTCCACTCCTCTGTCAGTGATTTAAATTTCTACCTGAACAAAAATATTTACTGTTGAATTAAATCTCTCAATTAGGATATGCCAAGAGTAGAGGAATTTTAAGCAATTTTTTGTGGTTTAGATATTCATTTCCATCTTCATATGTTATCATTTCTACATTTAGGGAAATTTTGTGTTATTTTAGTTTTCTGAGCTTCTTTTTATTTTAGAACCGTAAATTGTACTTTATTTGACTTATTTTTCTCGCATATCTATTAATTTATCTTTTAAAAATTTCAAATTAGCAGACAAAATGATATATATTTATAGAGTGCATCATGAGGTTTTGATATACATAGACATACAATGGCTAATTAAGTCCTGTAACTTATCCATCGCTTCCTGGGCTTATGATTTTTGGTTAAAATACTTAAACCTTACACTTTTGGCAATTTTCATGTCCTTATGCAACAGATCTTGTGAACTGATCACCTTCCATTGTAGTCAGGCTTCTCCTTGCTGCAACAAAGAACCCAACCAAAAGTGGCTGATGGGAGAAAAGGGTTTATTTTGGTTTATGGACCCATGGGGAAGCTCCATCATGGCATGGAAAATGATGGCATGAGCAGAGGGTGGACATCACCTCCTTCACAGCAGGTGAACAACAGCAGCAGGAGAGTGTGCCAAACACTGGTAAGGGGAAGCTGGCTAGAACCCCCATAAGTCCACCAACACAGATCCAACAAGGTTCCAATACCCAAATTGCCATCAGCTGGGAATCACGAATTCAGAACACATTCATTTGTGGGGGACACCTGGATCAAACCATGACAGTCCACCCCTGGCCCCACAAAGTAATAATCATACATGATATAAAATACAATGCATTCAGTTCAACTTTAAAAATCCCCACAGTTTAATGGTTAATCAAGCCATGTAACTTATCCATTGCTTCCTGTGCTTGCGTTTTGTGGTTATTACTTTGGTAATTTCCATGTCCTTATGCAACAGTTCTGATTACCGTCTAATTGGCATTATGAATAGCTTGCTTGGTCAAGTCTTCTCACACCCCTATGTCTCTATCCAGCCCCTAGTGACCACCTTCCTACTTTCTGCTACTGAGGTAATTTTCAGATTCCACATATAAGTGAATTATGCTAACTGTATTATGTGAAGTGATGTTTGTATTTCTCCTAGTCATCAGAAAGCATATACGAGGGGGATGAGAAGATGGCTTAGCCATTAAAGATACTTCTTTGCAAAGTCTGCTGGGCTGGGTTTAATTCTCAAGCCACCTATGTAAGTCTGACACAGAAAGTGGTGCAAGCGTCTGGCATTTGTAGAAGCAAGACATCATGGCACACCAACACACACACACACACACACACACACACACACATAAATGAAAATAAAAAATAAGTCACATTTAAGACCCACGTTTTGTGTCAATAATTCAATGTCAGCCATGTCTTCTGCTCAGAGAGCGTATTAATTCTATCACGTAGGTTGAGTAGGTCTTCTAAACATGGTTCAGATAAGGAATCAAATGAATGAGTATTGCAGAAAAAGATCCCTATTCTGACTATGCAAATGACCCAGAAGTCTGCAGCTCAGGGATGGGAAGTCCCAGGCCTCTAGACAGAGTTTCTTATGGAGTCTTTCACCTCTCTCGACTCTGCACTTCCACTCTCAGAAATGCCCATTCCCTTTAATCAATTATCTTTTATTTGGTTACAACTTGTGTATCTCTCTGAAAATCTTTGCTCAAAGACACGAGAACCTGGTAAGCCAGTGGGTAACTGCAGACTCCAATGCCTGCCTGGACATCTCTGTATTAGTTTGGGTTCTTGAGAGGAAGAGAACTGATAGAATGACTTGTGCTAAAAAGGGATCTTATTGGATTAGTTTATGGCAGACCAACAATAGCAGTCTGCAGGCCTGAGAGTCAAGCTGCTCAGTCCATGTGGCTGGATGCCTCAGCAGTCCCAATCCAAGACTGAAGGCCTTGAGTCTTTCTGGAGAGCCACTGCTCTTCAGTCTACAGTGGAAGGCTAAGGAATCTTGTTTTCAATATGGAGGAAGGATAGCTGAACAGGACAGGTACAGGTACAAGTGAAGGCAGTCACCAGCAAGCAGCATGGGCAGCCAGGCAGTAGGAAGGAGCTGTCCCCTCCCAGGGCTTCCTTACATGAAGTCCCCTGTCATAGTCAGCCATGTGCCACTGGGATGAATCTCCAAACAAGGAACAATTTTGGGGAGGAAAGTATTTACTGAAATAGCTGATCCAGGGGAAGTTCCAACAAATGAAGAAAAAGGCTGGTCTGCTTTCAAAGATCCAAGCAGAGAGACAGAGGCCCAGCACCTCCAAAGTAAGCAAGCAACTCTCTCACTGTAACTCACACAAAACAGCAGGACTGCCAGACTTGAGCTCTGGCTGCTCTTTGCATATGTATCCCTAGAATTTTGCATCTAATTCAGAAATACCTCAGGAACAGACCCTAGGAGGCCAGGCCAAAGTGACACCTCTTCCAGCCAGAAGGCTGGAGACAATTCACAATCTTTAATAAACCTTGGATTCTATTGGAGGAACATCTATTCAAACTACCACACCCCCTACCAGAAGTGCTGCCCAGTCTAAGGGAAGGACCTCCTCCTTCATTCAATCCTTCCTGGAAGTAACCTTAGAGGCTCACCCAAGAGGAATGCCTGTGGATTGATTCCTTATTGGATAAAGTTGACAACAGAACTTGATCATCACAGTCTATCAGGGGTTCCTTATGCAGCCCTGCTTGTCAAGTCTTGCTAGTGCTTCCTGGGCTCCGAGATTTCTATTCTGACAGTAATATTGCCTGTGCCCAGAGTCTGTAGTGTTTCCTCCATTGTTTTCATGTGTATGTATGTTCGTATATGTATGGGTATCTGTGCATGTGTCCATGAGTGCATGTGGAGGTTGACATTGGGGGAGGAATTAGCCTCAGTCATGTTCCCCTTAGTGCTTGTGACAGGGTCTCTTGCTGAGTCTATAGCTCACTGATTTGGCTGGTCTAGCTAGCCGACAAGCCCCAGGAATTCCTTGGCTCCATCTGCTCAGTGCTGGGATTACAGTTGTGCACCACCATGCCCGGGCATTTTACATGGGTTCTGGAGAGCTAAACTATGGTTCTTAAGCTTGCTCGGCAGCACTTTACCCACTGAACCATGTCCCCAGCTTCTGCTCCATGTGTTTACAGCTTGTGCCCTTAGCCTTTCCTTGCCCCTCGAGCCAGCCCAGGATCATGCTAACTCATTGCTGTGGTTTGCCCATCAGAATTCACAATCTCATGCCCATTTCCCTTGTCCCTGTCACCTTTGTGAGTAGGCTCTGTGCTTCATCATTCATTAGATACATCAGTTTCCCATCTGGCCTTGATTGATCTAGAGTGATAGAAGGTTCTATCCCTCCAGAGGCATACTGCATATTAAATCCCTGGAATTTAAATGCCTATGTGTCTACTATGCATATTTTTACTGTTTTCCCTTTTCTTCAGCAGTCCGGGTGCAGGTTGGTTCACAGATCACAGCTTTTCATTTTGGTCCTTTGAGATGGCTGGGTCCTTTCTCTCACACAGTGAGGATGATTTCCTGGCTCTCTGCTGGCCTTATGTGAGGTGACACTTTTCCTCTACTAGCTGGTTTAGGGACATATTCCATCTTCTCTTCTGGCTTAGGAAATTGCTCCAGGTCAGTGAGAGGGTGTTATGTCAGCTGAGATAGATTTGGGGTCAAAGCTAGCAAAAATGGGTTTTGTACTTTCTCTTGGGAATTGATTAAATGTCTGGTGCCAGGTTTCACTGCACTTAGATGGGGAAAGTGACTGATTCCACGGGGAATACCTTTTCTTCCCTGTTTGGTTCTCAGTGCAGCTTTATTGCCCTGTTTCTATCAAAGAGAGGCAATGAGTCACCCATGCAGCAGGTTAAAGACAGGCATAAAATCTTTGCTTTTCTTCCCAATGGAAATGGGTCTCCTGCCCTGCTCTTAAATCTGGGCTGACCTGGGATGCTCTGACTGATGTGTTGATATGTATGTCTGAGAACTCTCTGAAGAAGAGGGCAGCCTCTTCCATGCCTCCATGGAAAACAGCTGCCAGCCATGTAAGAAAGATAGCTACTGAGAGAAGCCCCAAGCCACATGGAAAAGCGCAGGCAGAGATGTGTGTGACATGCAGAGAGGCCAAGTGACAGATAGATGTGGACACATGGAGAAAGTCATCCTGAAAGTGGGTCCTCTAACCCCAGCCCTCCCACCTGAGACCACACAGATAAGGACCAAACTGCCTAGCCAGGGCCTTCTTGAATTCTTGACTCACAAAACTTATTAAAATAAAACGATTACCTCAAACGACCCAAGTTGGAGGCACTTGGTGCTTGGACAATAGATAAGTAGCGCGATCTCTGTCTCCCATGTTGCTCCACGATTTTTCAGTTCTCTGCAGTTACACAGGAAGAGACAAATCCGTTCTGTTTGGTTTCCCTCTGGATGTGGGGTTGAGTCATGAATTCTACTGTGTGGCAAAGACTGTGGTCAGAGGTGGCATCGCTGTTTATGGTGTGGGCCTTGGAGAAGCCAACAAGAAGTCAAGGCTTGGAATGATGCAGTGAAGGGGGTCATGGGCACTGAAAAGCAGCTGCAAGCCAGGTATGGTGGCCAGGTGTGGTGACACATGCCTTCAATCCCAGCACTTGGAGGTGGAGGAAGGAGGAGAAAGACTTCAAGGTGCCCTTGGCTCTATGAGGAGTTTGAGGCAAGTTTGCACTACATGCGACCATTATTAGAATTTTTTTAAACAGGAAAAATCTTCTATGTGTGCCTTTCTTATTTAGAGAGCATAGGTGTTCCAATTACAATGTCGGAGACTGAATATTAACCACGGGGCATGTAAAGAATGAGCCACTGAGGAACTCTCACTGAAGGAGTACACAGAACCATGCACCTGTTGGCTCCAGTCATTTGTAGAAGTTTAGGGAAAGGGGTCCTTAGGTGACAAACCGTGTTATGCACTGTGCATGAGTGAGTGACATCTGGGGCTGCAGGTGTTCACACGCCATTGTGCCTGATTGGCTGAAGCACTGTGGACATGTGAGCAACATAAGCTGGATCATGCTTTGCACTGTCTCTGGGTAACTGTTTGGGAGCCATCATAATAATGTGGATGAAAGATTCTTGAGGCCAAACTGTTAACTAGAAATAGACAGGTGGAAGACTTACACCCAAATATATTCAAACAATGTCCTGTGACCGGAAGTTAGCGTCTTTGATAATGAGCTGCCTGCAGTAAGAAAGGAAAGGGAGCACAGAAAAGCAGGGGACATAGAGAAGCATCTGGAAGATTGTGGTCCTGAGGTGCTGCACATGTAGCAGTTTTCATCGAGGCTGACGAGAGAGGTGCCAAAAGCTTTACAAGCACGGAGGGACATCATTGACATTGAGTTTTATCCTGAAGATGAATGATACTTCCTTGAAAACATTTATATGGAGATTCTATTGATATGAACCTACGTAATATTGGAGCAAGGTAATTGACTTTTTAAAATAAATTTTGCAGTAACAACACACTTGGGCCAGGAAGACCGGGATGAGTACTAAGATATACAGGATCCCTTGCCACAAGGACTAATACAGACAGCCCACGAAGGAGGATATACAACTGATCAGGGAGGGGGAGGGGGGGAAGCGGGGAATTCGGGATAACAACGCATGGTTTGCCCACTAAATAATGTAACTCATTATGGACAATAAAA
>PVHP010026769.1:0-24374 GCA_004024765.1 Zapus hudsonius | reverse complement strand
CCATCTATGCCTATTCTTTCCAGGGTTTTGAACATGAAGTGGTGTTGAATTTTGTCAAAAGCCTTCTCAGCATCAATTGAGATGACCATGTGGTTTTTGCTGGTGAGTTTGTTAATATGGTGAATTATATTTATTGACTTTCGTATGTTGAACCAACCCTGCATCCCTGGGATGAAGCCGACTTGGTCAGGGTGAATTACAGACTTGATGTGGGTTTGTATTCGGTTTACTAGGACTTTGTTTAGGATTTTTGCATCCAAGTTCATCAGGGATGTGGGTCTGTAGTTTTCTTTTTTCGTTACATCCTTGCCTGGTTTGGGAATTAGGGCGATGGTAGCTTCATAAAAGGAGTTTGGGAGCCTACTCTCTTTTTCTATGTCCCTGACAAGCTTCAAAAAGAGAGGTTTCAGTTTTATGATGAAGATTTGGTAGAATTCAGCTGAGAAACCATCTGGACCTGGACTTTTCCGTTTCGGGAGGTTCTTGATTACTGATTCAATCTCTGTGATTGTTATCGGGTTGTTTACGATCTTTATCTGCTCTGGTCTGAGCTTTGGAAGTTGGTAGGTGTCCAGGAATTTATCCATTTCATCCAGGTTCTCTAATTTTGAGGAGTAGAGGTTTTGGAAGTATGACCTGATGATTCTTCCAATCTCATCAGGATCAGTTGTGATCTCACCCTTGTCTTTTTTTATTTTCTTAATTTGGGCCTTCTCAGTTTTTCGTTTGATTAAATTGGCCAGGGGTTTGTCGATCTTATTGACTTTTTCAAAGAACCAACTCTTTGATTTGTCTATTTTATCAATTGTTTTCTTTGTTTCCAATTCATTAATCTCAGCTCTGATCTTAATTATTTCCTTGCGTCTCGAGCTCCTCGGATTGGATTTTTCCATCTGTTCTAATGACCTTAGGTGTGAGGATAGTTGGTTGATTTGAGACCTCTCTGTCTTTGTTATGAAGGCATTTAGTGCAATGAATTTCCCCCTTAGAACTGCCTTCATTGTGTCCAACAAGTTCTGAAAGGTTGTGTCCTCATTATCATTTGTTTCTATGAAGTTCTGGATTTCCTGTCTGATTTCTTGTTTGACCCATTCATTGTTTAGGATCGGGTTGTTCAGTCGCCAATATCTGTTGAATTTTTTGGATCCTCTCCCATTGTTAATTTCTAGCTTTAATGCGTTGTGATCTGATATGATGCAGCGGATTACATTGATCTTTCTGAATCTACTGAGGCATGATTTATGGCCCAATATATGGTCAATTTTGGAGAAATTCTATGTGCTGCTGAGAAGAATGTGTACTCTGTGTCCTTGGGGTGGAATGTTCTGTAGATGTCTGTTATCCCTAGTTTATCTAAGGTGCCATTTAGCAGCTTGATTTCCCTGCTTGTCTGTTTTTTGTATGATCTGTCTAGGGATGACAGTGGAGTGTTAAAGTCTCCTACTATGATGGTGTTGGCATCTATATCTGCTTTAATTTTGAGTAATTTATGCCTAATGAACTGAGGGGCCTTTGCATTAGGTGTATACATATTTAGTATAGTGATGTCTTCTTGTTGTATTGTTCCCTTGACAAGTAGGAAGTAGCCATCCTCGCCTTTTTTTATTGCCGTTGGTTTAAAGTCTATTTTGTCAGATATTAGAGTAGCCACACCTGCTTTTTTATTTTTCCCACATGCCTGGTAAATTGTTTTCCACCCTTTTACTCTCAGTAGGGTACTATCTTTAGCAATAAGGTGTGTTTCTTGAAGGCAACAGATGGAAGGGTCCATTTTCCTGATCCAACCTGCTATCCTGTGTCTTTTTATAGGAGAGTTGAGTCCATTTACATTCAACGTTATAACTGTGAGGTTTGCCATGTTGTAGAGAATATAGAGGTTGGTATCTGAGCTGTTGTTGCAATCTCTTTTGTGTTACCTTGCTTGTTCTCTGTTCCTTTCCTGGGGTTGGTTGCTTGTTTCGTCTGCATGTGATATCTCATGTAGTATCTTTTGAAGTTTTGGCTTTGTGCTCAAGTAATTGTAAAGCTGATTAGTCTCGTGGAATACTTTAATTCCTTCATCAATTATGATGGATAACTTTGCTGGGTAGAGTAGTCTAGGTTGGAATCCGTTCTTCTTTAGGCCTAGAATCACTTTGTTCCAAGCTCTTCTGGCTTTTAAGGTTTCTATGGAGAAGTCTGACGTGATTCTGATGGGTTTTCCTTTATATGTGAGTTTCTTTTCGCTCGTTGCTCTGAGGACTCTCTCTTTTTCCTCAATGTTTGGCATTGTAACTAAGATATGTCTTGGAGTGTTCCTCCTTTGATCCAATTTGTTTGGGATCCTCCGTATCTCTCTCAGCTATACAGGATTATCTCTCGCCAAGTATGGGAAGTTTTCTTGAATGATTCTGTTGAAAATATTTTCAATGCCCCTAGTTTGGTTTTCTTCTCCTTCTGGGATACCCATGATCCTGAGATTAGGTCTTTTTATCGTGTCCCACATTTCCCTTGAGTCTTGTTCACTTGTTCTTTTGAATTTTGTCAAGGTTCTGATTTCTCTCGAATTCTCCTCTGTTCCGTGTTCCATGTCTGAGGTTCTGTTTTCCCAGTGATTAATCCTGTTGGTAAGAGATTCTAGGGATGTTCTTATTATCTCAATATGGTTTTTGTTTTCTACAACTTTTTTTAGGTTGCTTCTATCATCCTGTTGAGATGTGATTTCATTTCCAGGTTTGATTTCATTATTTCTTCCTGACAGTCATTCTTATATTTGAAGATGTCTTCAGTTAATTTGGAAAGCTGGTTTTTGATACCTTCAGTTTGCTGGCTTGCCTTTAATTCTGATATGTCTCTTCTGACATCCATTTGGTTCTCCTACCATTAAATTTAGCCTGGTGGCAAAGCTAATAAGCTGACTTTGTACCCTTTCAATATGTTGGTCCATCTTTTCTTGCATGACTAGTATTAAGTTCTCCTTAGGATCTGTGCCAGTATGGTCAGGGTTTGTGTCTTCCTGGGCCTGCCTCTGCTCGCTCCCTTTAGTTGTGTTGTTGATGTCATTTGGCGTGGTTTCCGCAGGTGGTGTAACATTCTTACATCGAGGTCTGCCCATTTTGATTCCACTTGAGGTGATTGGTGGGATGCCTATGAGATATCTGAGTGTTGGAAAGGGCGGCTCGGACCCCGGCGTGGGGGTTGGAAGCGGAACCCAGGTGGTTTGGGCCCTGGGGCAGCGACTGGAAGCCCAGGCAGCTATGGCCCCGGGGTGGGGGCTGGAATCCCTGGTGGCTTGGGCCTCGGGGTGGCAGCTGGAATCCTGGGCGGCTTAGGCCCCAGGGGGTGGCTGGAATCCCGGGTGGTTTGGATCCCGGGTTGGTGGCTACGAGCCCGGGCAGCTCGGGGCCCAGGGGGAAGGAGGAACGGCTGCAAGCTGGGTGGTTCAGTCCCTGAGGGGGTCAGCTGGAATCTTGGGTGCCTGGGTGGCGTTTGGAACCCAGGCGGCTCAGGCAGCAGGGGAGTGGGACAGCTGGAAGTCCTGGCAGCTTGGGGCCTGGGGGAAAGAGGGGACAGCTGGAAGCAGGGCGGCTCAGGCCCAGCTAGGAACCCGTGACCCTCGGCTCCGGGAGTGGCGGGAATAGGAGTGGCTCGGACCTGGGAGCCACAGGAACGCGAGCAGCTCAGACCCGGGAGCCGTGGGACCGCGACCGGCTCGAACCCGGGATTGGCGGGAACGGGAGCAGCCCAGACCAGGAAGCTGTGGGAACACGAGCAGCTCGGACCAGGAGTCGCAGGAACGCGAGCGGCTCGGACCGGGAGTCGTGGGAATGCGAGCAGCTTGGACCTGGGAGTCGCGCAAGCAGCTTGAACCCAGGATCGGCGGGAATGGGAGCATCCCAGACTGGGAAGCCGCAGGAACGCGAGCGGCTCAGACGGTGGAGCCGTGGGAACGCGAGTGGCTCGGACCCGGGAGTCGCGGGAACGTGAGTGGCTCGAACCTGTGATCGGCGGGAACGCGAGCGGCTCGGACCCGGAAGCAGGAGTGGCCCAGACCAGGAAGCCCCGGGAACGTGAGTGGTTTGGACCGGGATCGGCGGGAATGGGAGCGGCTCAGCCCGCAGGAGCAGATCCTGTCAGCTGGCCTTTTGTACTCACTGCCTCCGGTGTGCCCTTGAGATAGTTTCAGGTTTCAGTCAGAAGACTCTGTTGCTGGAAGGCGACAGGAGTCGAGGACCTGGCTTTTGCTTGCTTCCACCGCCTCTATCACAGCTAAAAACCCTAACCTCTGTTCCCCTGGGGACACCGCGTGGCTTCTAGTTCGCCATCATGAACCGGACCACAAACTTTCTTGAAATAAAAAACTATATATATTAAGGATCATCACATATATTAATAATATGAATCAAAAATCAGAAATACAGTAAAATTGATAAGCTTTAGAGAAGTAACTCATTTGCTACCCAATGGCTGAAGTGCCAAGAAGAACAAAATATTTATAAGGAGAACAAAAGTCGCGTGATCATCATATGTTTTGAAAACAAGACATGAACAGAATACAGAACAATGTGCTGAAATATTCAAGGAAAGAAAGTTTGAATCCATGATTTAATATTCAGGAAATCTAAAATTTAATCTAAAAGCCACATACACAAAACTTTTATTAAGGAGCATATAAATATTTTAGAATATTGTTGTCATGATACTAAAAAGTTAGCTAGATAATAAGTTTAGGCAAGCATAATAACAAAAAGACACCTATAAGAACTGGTGATAATTATTAAACATGTTGTTATTTGTAGAACTAAAAGAACAAGACAGGATTAAAGAGCACAGAGTTTGCTAGCATAAGTTAGGTCGTTAGAATATTATCCATGTAAACATGGGAGAACAGTGGACCAAGTTTAGAAAAGCAACCTTTAACTCGTTTGGCATATTCTTCGTCGCAGATTTGTAGTATTGTTCTGTGTTGGCTGTGTTTATACATTTTCATAAAAATACCCTTATAGTTACATGATATTTTAAGTTTCTCATTCATAGTATACTTTTTCAAGATCCCAAAAAGAAAAATGAATTTCAAAGGTATCCTGGATATGCATTTGTCTGAGATGTGAGTGCATGAGTACTTGCTGTGTACACACAGGGGCTTATTTAGCATGTGTGACACACATGCCCTTTCAACAGAAGAGGGTTTGAGGCATGTTCTAGTTAGCTTTTCATTGCTGGGATAAAACACCATACCAAAAACAAATGATGGGTCTCTAGGGGAAGCTTCATGATGGCAGGGAAAAGCATGGCATAAGCAGAGGCTGCACATCACCTCTGCCACAGCAGTTAAAAAACAGCAGCTGGAGAGCGAGCTGAACTCTTGCAAGGGGGAGCTGGCTCTAATACCCCTAAGATTTCCCCCAGTGATGCACTTCTTCCAGAAAGGCTCCACCCCAAAATCTTCATCATCTGGAAATAAGCAGTTAAAACACATGAGTTTATGGGGGACAACTGATTAAAACCAATATAAAACACTACTCAATTATCCAGAGTGATGATTAATTCTTGTGTCCAGATTATGAACATGAACTACCAAGTCTCATCAAACAAATCAAAGCACTGCTGTAAAGACAGGGGCTTGCTAGCTTGTGTCTAAGGCAGGAAGGGTACATTTTGACATAACAGGAAGTTAGGAAACTCAAAAACTCTCCTGGTAATGCAAGAGGTAAGTGGAAGAGGCTTTTGTTGTCTGAAGAAGGGAGGGTATGACCATTAAAAAAAGGATGCTTTTGACTTTTGATAATAGTTTTGATATTTTGTTTTATATACCAAATGTGTTTAAATATGTAAATCTATAATAGTATTAAAACAAATTAAGTGAGATGATTGGAAATGAATACAGTAATTAGATGAAAAGATCAATAATTCCTGCTGTTTTTGTACCATCGGGTGATCAGGTACTGGTAAAAGTAAGTGTCATAGAAAGCCATCCTAATTAATAAATGAAAATAATCACTGGGATAAAGTGGGGTATCAGCATACACATGCAAAATTTTTGAGCTTATTAGAGTATCTTGCATTATTTTGCATTTACTTGATTTCAAAAAATAAATATTGAGTTACATACATACCTTCAATTTTAGCCATCAAGGAGGCTGAGGCAGGAGGATAACAAGTTGGAGGCCAGTGTCAGCTATATTGTGATACATAGTGAGACCTCATCCAAAGAAGTGAATAATTTCTCATTTTCTCATGTTTATTATAGTGATACATTATTGCTTAAAGACAGTTTCCTTACAATGCTTTTTATTTTCAATTTATTTTTAATAATTAAAAACACTGTAAGAACAAGTCTTGTGATGGTACCTCCATTTCCCTCCTCCCTTGCCCCCAACCCACTGAGGGTGCTCAAATGGTCCATGGGATGGGGGTTTATGTATTGTAGAAGCAGAAGCCAGATTTGTGTGTGTGTGTGTGTGTGTGTGTGTGTGTGTGTGTGTGTGTGTTGTTGTTGTTGTTGTTGTTGTTATTGTTGAGAGGGGCAATGTCTCTGGATATTCTCCCTCACCATGTCTCTTACAATCTTTTTGTCCCCTCTTCTGCAAAGTTCCCTGAGTAATCATACATGATTAAGCTTCAATTGTTTTAGGATAACTCTTATAGAACATTATTGATCTTATGCCTGATGAGTAAATTATTTGCCTTATTCATTTTTTATGATGCTGGGGGCTGAACTCAGGACTAAGAGAGCATGTTTCCATTAAGCTTCAGCTCCAACCCTTCAAATTTTATCTTTTATACATTTCACTAACCATCCCAAAGTTTATGGTAAATACAGTTAAATGTATATATTCATTTTATTTATCATCTTTTCCTTCTTACTCAGAAATTTTTCCCTCACATCATATTTTCTCTTATATTTAGTGACATTCTATAATTTTGTGACATTCAAAGAAGTCCCTCTGCTTATTGTTATATTGCAAAGCATTTTACATAGTATAAAGCTTGGGGAGCACAGAGATTAGGCAGTGATCTAGGGCCTAGGTGAAAAGTCACCTTCCCTCAGAATGTGCCAGGTCCTCTCAATCACTACCATCCCCAGGATTACTCCTAGTGACCCAACACCATTGACATCATGGACAACGACAAGGTCTCAAAGTATATACTCTTTTCATCCATGATCTATTTGCTCAAACATATTTTCAATGTTCTTCAGAGTGAAGCAGCATCCTTCGAAGGTAATAAAACATGAAACATTCATCCATTCTAATACTGTTCTGATGTCCCTATGAGCACCATCACCAGTCTGGAAAACAATGTCACATTGCCCTTTGATATATAATATTGAAGGCCAGAAAGATGGCTCATTCAGTAATGTGTTTGCCACTCCAGCAACAGGAGCTGAGTTCGAACTTCATTTTCCATGCTAAAAGCTGGGTGTGATGCTATGTGTGCCCGTGATCCCAATGACAGGGAGAGGCAGGAGGATCCCTGGGCTTGCTAGCTTATCAACCAATGAGTCCTGGGTTCCATGAGAGAACTTGACTCTCAAAAAAAAAAAAAGATGGCTAACAGCATACACACACACACGTACAAATAAGCATTCGTGTGCACATACACACATGTGTTCACATGCACACACACATACATGTCCACACATACCACACAAATACTCATACAACATACATATATAATAAATAAATAATTGATATATACTTTTATAGTAGTGGACATGTTGAGTCATTGGGTGACTTTGGCAATTAACTGATGCCCATACTCCTCACTAATATGGATGCGAAAGTTTTGGTTCTTTTGTTTAGACATTTTGTCTCTGTGATCTTAATTTGTATCTCTATAATAAACCATGTCTCATGTGATAAGTTTATCTGACATTTTGATGGTCTTTTTTTTGTGAAATGCTTCCAAATCTTTTGCCATTTTTTCCTCCATATGGTTGGCTATTTTGACTTGATTTCTATGTGAATTTTTCATGTGTTTTTCATAATAGTCCTTTCTCAGAAATTTGTTTCACAAATGAATTCTTTCAAAAGGAAATTAATCTTTTGTTGTTTTTTCCCTCTAGTATTTTTAATGTTATTTTTAAGCAGCACCTCTTTAAAATTTAATTTTCTATTTATTGCTTTCTAGCAAATTTAATCCTTGTATTAATCAATTGCTATTCAGTGATCTTGTCAATTCACTTAGTACATCCTGAATTATAACTGTACTTACTTAGGATTTTTTTTTTCATTCCTACTCATGTCATCTGTTAATAATTACAGTCTCATTTCTTGTGTCTTTGTCTTTCATTTGTTTCTGTTTTATCATTCCAGTGACTAGCTCTACTGGGTTGTTGACAGGGCTTGTGACAGCAGAAGAAAAGCCTTCAATATATTTTAATTAAATTACTTCTTATTATAGAGAGGAATTTCTCTTTGATTTATAGCTTATGGAAAATTTTGATGATGAATAGCTTCTGTGATGAGCATATGATTTCTAATTTGCTGTTATGACAGCAAATGTTATGATTATTTTTATAATTTAAGCTATTTTTTTTCTTTATGGAAGAGACACTTTATTGTGTTATATGTTAATTATGTTGTATTTGATTTGCAAATATTTTATTTAAAGAATTTTGTTTAATTTCATAATTAATTGGCCTATAAATTTCTTTTAATATTCCTGTGGAGAATTGGTTTTAAGGTCCCAGGAAGGTCAGTGGATTGCATTGTGTATCCTCCAAAAAAATTGGCAATGTCCTTACACCCCAGAGCTGTGAAAGTATCCTAACTTGAGAAAAGGGTCCTTGATGTTGTCCTTAATAGTTTAAGATGAAGCAAGGCATGGTGGCTTATGATTTTAATCCCAGTTGAAGTAGGATAATCACCTTGACTTCAGGGCTACAGAGTTCCAGGTCAGCTTGTGTTTGAATGAGACCCTATATAAAAAAAATTGATAATTCTGAATTTAAGGTGGGTTCTATATCCAGTAGCAATTGTCTATGAAAAAGAAAGATAAGAGATTTGAGAAATAGATACTTGGCAAAAGACCCATGTGAGTGGAAGGCAACACTGCCAGTCAATCAAAGAACTCCTGCAGTCAGGGTTCAGAACAAGGAGGGGAGGAAAAAGTCTTCTTCATATACAGGACATGTCTGAGCTGCCACCTTGACTGTGCCGTCACAGCTGAGGGAAAGGAGACCTGAGTTGTATTTGGACATTTGATGTGTGGCCTTTATTTATAGTGGCCCTAAGAATCTAAAGCAGCATCCCTAAGGCAGTATCACAGGGTGTTTCCTCTTGTCCTTGTTTCTATTAAATGGGTGACTATATTTTTCTTCAAACTTATGAAAACTATTCTAAGTAAAATTCATTTATTTTGTTTTTCAAGGTAGGGCCTGGCTCTAGCCCAGGCTCATCTGGAATTCACTACGTAGTCTCAGGCTGGCTTTGAACTCATAGTGATCCTCCTACCTCTACTTCCTGAGTGCTGGGACTAAAGGTGTGAGCCACCACACCTGGCAAAACTCATTAAAAAAAGATGCAAGAAATCTCACACTTTATATATAAGTTTGAGTGTATTTGTTTATATAAAAATTTCATCTAAATCATCAATTCCAATGTATAGAATATCTGCTATTACTTTATTCCTATTTTTTTACTTTGATATATTGAAGATTCATAAGAAATTAATAGAAAAACACATTGTTCTAAGTACCTTTTCCCTAGTATCCATTAATGATAAAATTTTGCAAAACGATAGTTATACAATATCAAAGCTAGTATATTTACACTGGTAGTCAAGACAGATACAAAACTTCTCCATTACTAGCAACATTTCTTATGTTTCTTTTACCCCCCAGCCATACAATCTGACAGCCACTCATCTGGGTCATATGGTAGACTTCTTTTTATTTTCTTGAGAAAATTCCATACTGTTTACCATGAAGGCTACAATGAATTTACATTCCTAGCAAGGAATATATTTATAATTTTTTTCTGCATTTTCAGCATTGGTCACTTTATTCTTCTTTTAAAATAACCATGCTGACTACTAGTACCTTGGCTTGGACTTCTCAGCCTACAAACTATATGAAACAAATCTTTGTTGTTTGTAAACTAGCCAGCCTATGGTAGCTTATTACAGTAACCTAAACATACTAAGACATCCACACAATGATTTCTTCATAGGTGTTCATTTAGTCGATGTTAATTTACTCTAAATTAAAATAAAAATGAAATAATACTTTTAATCTTTCAATAATCTTTCTAAAGGCTCATATTACCTAGTTTTATTATCGTTATTTATTATTTATTTTAGTTGCACTCACTAAATATCTTTAAACTGCTCATTTCTGATTTATCATATTTAGTGAAATTTTGCATGTGTATGTCTGTGTGACATGCATGTGAGTTCATTTGTGTGTGGAAACACATCACGTGTGCAGGTGGTTATGGAGGATGCAGGTTGATGTCATATAACTCGCCACCTTATTGACTGAGATAGGGCCTCTCAGTTCAAACTAGAGCTCACCTGTACAGGTAGCCTAGCTAGCCAGCTTGCCCTAGGAATTGTTTGTCTCTGCTTCCCCAGTCCTGGGATTGAAGGCAGACTTTCAAGTCCACCTGGCATTTGTGTGGATCTTGGTCTAGTCACCCACTCTCATCCTTGGTCAGAAAACCTACTTTACAACATAGCCGCTGACAAAAATCAATTTTATGCTATCACAGTAAAAAATGAGAATTGTGCCCCTAACTACCTTTAAATCTTTTATGCATTTAAATATTATATTTGTTTTTTCATGCTCAAAGATTAAATTTATATCCCATTTTGCTCAAAATATACTGGATCTTCTATATTTAAACTGACATCTATTTTAACTAATGCTATGGTTTTATTGTTTATTTATACTAGCATCAAGGTTTGGAATTCTTGTTAGTATAAACTTTTAATGAATTTACTGTTTTATTTTCCACTTTGTGGTGGTGGGGATCAAACCCGGGACCTTGAACATGTGTGGTAGCTTTGAGTAAATGTCCCCCAATAGAATTTATTATAATTGTGTTTATTAAATTGTTAATTGTCTCCAGCCAGTTCTGGCTGGAGGAGGTGTGTCACCTTGGCCAGATCCTAGGGTTCAGCCCTAAGGTGTTCCTGGGTGGGTCTGGAATTCTAGCTATACATATGCAAAAAGCAATCTGAGCTCAAGCCTGGAATTCCTCTTGTTTGTTAGTTTGGAAAGTGCTTGCTTGCTTGAGGTGCTGGTGGTAGGTTTGTCTGTCTCTGCTTGGATCTGTGAAAGGGGGCCAGGCTTTTTCCTTAACTTCCCCTGGATCTGTTAGTTTCAATACTTTCCTCCCCAAAATTGTGCCTGGTTAGGCAAATACTCTTCCACTGAGCTTTGTCCCTACTTAATCATTTCTTTATTTTTCTTGAATATTCTACATGTCATATTAGATTGCTTATTGGATGTTAAATCAAAACTCTCATTGCCAGCCTGCTGAAAAACTATTTGGTATTGCAATTTATATACTGTAGCTATAATTAGCTAATAATTTTGGTTTCTTCTCCTACCCCTTACATTGAGACTCAGGGAACTGCTTGTCTCATCAAATGATTTAGGTAATGTGATGGATAGAATAGAGGTTCTCTGAAAAATGTCCATGTTCAAACCCTCAGACCCAGTGAATATGGTTGTTCAAGTGCCAGAAATAACTTTGCAGATATGATGAATTATGGACCTAGACATAGAAAAATAGCCCCAGATTATCTGGGGATACCACAATCTTCTTTGTCAGAGAGAAGCAGGAATGTCAGATTCAGAAAAATGTAACATGTTTTAGAGGCAGACAGACAGAAACAATGTCTTTCTATCAGTTTAAAAACACAGCAAGTGAATGTGGACTTCTCATCAGAAGCCACTGAGGCGAGAAGGCAGGGGCACCACATTTTTTAAAGATCTAAAAGGAAAGAACCATTAACCCAATGTCATACAGCCACAGAATAATCCTTCACAGGTAAAGGGACAATCAAGACATACTGAATGTAAGAGCCATAGTGAGGGATAATATTCAGAGACATTGCCCCCCTCAGCAACAATATACAAAGGGGGGAGAAATACAAGAGAAAGGAAAACTGACTACCTCTACTACAGTTCATAACTCCCTAACCTATGAACATATCCAGTATGTGCACTAAGGAAGTACTCCAGTGGGTAGGAGACAGAGAGGAGGGAAACAGGGACACCTTCACAAGAGTTGCTCAGACAATGTATATATTTATTCCTTATTCATTATAAAGAAATTTTAAAAATTTAAAAACAAAGTATTTTTATATGAACACAATATATTGGTTATTTTAGAGCAAGAAAAATAATAAAGGTTGACAGTGGCTTATACAATGTCATTTTAAAGATCGACACCAACCAGCAGATTTACAAAAAATGTGGAAAAATTAATAAAACTAGAGAGAGCAATACACACACACCCACACAGACTTCAACATTCATCCATTAACAATCAGTAGACAACTAGAAAGAAAATCAGCAAAGACAAAAAGAAACATTTCCACAATAAAATTCTTTAAGATGTAATATAGTTAGAGGATATAAACAATGAACTGAAAGACTCCACTTAAAATCAGCAGAAAGTACAGTTCATCCTCATATTCATACATTACACTATACTAGGTCAAACCTCAGCAAAAGTAAAATGGTAAGCAAAACATAAACACAAAATGATTGTTAAACATTAAGAAATTAAACTAGAATTAATAACAAAATTGGACAAGATAGATAGCTCAGCTGTTAACGGTGTTTGCTGGCAAATCCTGATGGCTCAGATTCATTTCCTCATAACCCATGCAAACCAGATGCACAAAGTAGCACATGTTTCAGGAGTTTGTTGGCAAAAGGACCTGGCACAGCCATACTTACTCTCTCTGTGTCTTCCTCTTTCTCTCTCTGTCTCAAATAAATAAAAATATTTTTTAAAAAATATAATAGCCAAAACACCAATAAACTACTTCCATAATCCACAGGTGAATTAGAAAATTTCAAGGAGATTGGAAAAAATAAACTGAGCCAAATATAAATAAGGACATAGCATATGGAGGGTTGGGGGGAGAGCTCAAAGGGAAAGTCACTTACTACACAGGCAGGAGGAACTGAGTTTGGATCCCCAGAACCCACACAAGTACAGAGAGTGGTGATGTAACTTTAGCCATAGTGTTGGAGAGGCAGAGAACAAGACTACCTGTGATTCACTGGTTTGCTGTAGGTTTAACCATAAAGACCACTTCTAAAATAATAAGAAGGGAAGTGACTGAGGAAGATGTCTGGCATGGCGTTAACCTGTTGTTTCTGCATGCATGTACACAAATGCTCACACATACACACACACATGTGTCCACACACATATGTATCCTCCTCACACATGTATATACATGCAAACAAAATGCCTCATCTGACAAAGTGCTCTGAGGAATATTCATGGAACTGAGTATACCAATCGGAATCAGTATAAGGTTTCTATAGAAATCACCTGATAAGTTGCCTCAGGAGTTTATCTAGCTCTCTCTTACAATGATGACATTTCACATATCATACACCTCAGCAATTCTGTTCTTATGTTAAAAAAATCAATGTAAAAATTGTTGTGTGTAATACATGTCATGTGCAAGAAAGCTTGGCAGATGCTGTCTGGTAGGAATTCACATTTTCTTTCAATGAAAGTAGTCTCTTTACTGTTTTCTCAAGTGGTAGAAAGGGGAAACTTATTAATCCTATTCATGAGCACTTTGACCTTCTGACTTAAATCACTTCCCAGAAGTCATAACCCCAATCCATCATATTGAGGGCTGGCATTTCAACATAAGAATTGGTTGGAAACAAATCTTTTAGTTAATAACTGTTTGTGTGTGTGTGTGTGTGTGTGTGTGTGTGTGTGTGTGTGTGTGTGTGTGTGAATTTTGCAACTGTTAACAAAAGAAAAAGTAATACAACTTCTGTAAATACCGAGGAAAATATATAAAATAGGCTCCTCTCTGCAGGGATTTTCATTCAGGGCATTAAGGGGATTCTAATGCCTTATATAGTACTACATATATTGTATATTTTCCTATCCATACACACTTAAGATAAGGTTTAACTTATTTTACTCACCTTAAGATGTTAACAACAACAATAACAAAAGTAAAACAGAAGCTTTACAATAATTTATTACATTAAAAAATACTCAACTTGCATTCTGACTCCAAACCCTAGACAAGGCCAGTTGAGAGAAACTTGCCTTGGTTCCCCACCAGCCCCTGCACACCATGGTCTCACCCATTGACCCCGGGTTCCAGGCCAGGTAAGCAAGCAGCTGCTTTGCTCCACATCAGCCTTCTCTACACCAGCCTGTGCACCTGTGGCTTCACCCACTAACCCCTTGACCCCAGGTGAGGCAAGGTTTAGGACCTGTGCCAGATTTCCCACCTGCATTTGCATGTTCTGACCCCCAACCTTAGGCAAGGCCAGGTGAGGCAGCTGTGCCTGGGCTCCCCACCAACCCATGAACACGAAGACCCTGCCCACTGACCCCAGGTTCCAAAGTCCAGCCCCAAGCCTGCTACTGCTGCTGAAGGTTTGAACACCCCCACACTTCCTGACACCAGAGGAACCAAGCACATGCCAAAACTACACCAGTCCTCATAGCAATCTCATGTGAGGTCCCCTGCTTTTCCCGAGGGCCTGGGTAAAAGCTATCTCTCACCTGAACATGAGCCGATCACAACTTAAGAACAACACACAGGTGGAGAGCCCCACACCAAGTTTTCCTAGTCCCATTATGGAAGTCAACAATGAAAATATCAAATAAAGAACACAGATGCAAGCTCAGGAGATGACATGTTCAGGACATCTCTGCATGGATTCTATATCCAGATTATTAAAGGAAAGGGAAATTGAAAATATAAGTCAAAATGGACAGAATCAGCATGCAAGCTTTGCCACCAGGCTCAATACAATGGAGGAAAAACACATGGACTTTGGTAGAACAGTAAATGAGTTAAAGGCAAACCAGCAATCAGAGGAACTCAAGAATCAGCTGGCTAAACAAAACAAAGACATAATCAAATACAAGAATGAGTACAAGGAAGCATTAAGTAAGACAACCTTTGAAATTAAAATGCAACTCAACAAAGATAGAGACCATGCAAAAAGCTTTATTAGAAAACCGAAATCAAAAGAAGACATTTAAAACATCTCTAGAATCCCTCACTTCCAGAGTAAATAACCTGGAAGATAGAACCTCAGACATGGTAGATAAAGCAGAAAAAAGAGATCAGGATAATAGAAACTTGGATTAGTTCAAAAAAGATTGTGAACAAAATATGAGGGAACTATGGGAAACCCTTAAATGACCAAACCTCTGAATCATGGGGATACCTGAAGGGGAAGAAACACAGACAAAGGCATAGAGAACATATTCAACAAAATTATTGAGGAAAAATTGCCCAATCTAACAAAAGATAATTCCATCCAGATATAAGAAGCACACAGAACACCAAAAAGGCAGAACCAAAGAATAAATTCCCCATGACATATTGTAGTTAAAACCCTATACACTGAAAGCAAGAAAAAGGTTCAAAAAGCAGCAAGAGCCAAACAAAAAAAAATCACACATAAAATTATAACCATCAATAGCCATGAGTTCAAGGCCAGCCTGAGACTACATAGTGAATTCCAGGTCAGCCTGGACTAGAGCGAGACCCTACCTCAAAAAACCAAAAAAAAAAAAAATTATAACCATCAGAGTTACAGCAGACTTCTCTACAGAACCCATGTGAGGGAGAAGAGCTTGGAGTGGCATACTTCAAAACCTAAATCACTTTGGCTTTCAACACAAAATATTGTACCCTGTGAAAGTATCCCTAATAATAGATGGAGAAAGGAAAATATTTCAAGATAAAAGCAAGTTCTACAATTATATGGACACTAAAGCAAACCTACAGAGAATTTTCCACAAAATATTCTGCATAGAAGAGCCAAGCAAGCAACCCCACGAGCCATCCAGAAGTTGGACATAGTAATCAAGCCTAGAGGAGACAAAATAACCAGAGAGGCATCAAATCCCGTAAACCCTACACTATGGCAAGGATTGACTCAAGCCTCACAGTTATAACCTTGAATATTAATGGTCTTAACTCTCCCATAAAAAAAGATACAGACTAGCAGGATGGATCAGAAAAATGAATCCTTCCATCTGCTGCCTCCAAGAAACCCAGCTCACCTCTAAAGACAGGAACCTCCTCAGGGTGAAAGATGATCTTCCAAGCTAATGGAAACAAAAAACAAGCAGGGGTTGCTACACTAATACCTGACAAAATAGACTTCAAACCAGAATCATTCAAAAGGACAATCAAGGTCACTTCTTACTCATAACAGGAACAATCCAACAAGAGAATATCACCATCATAAACATGTATGCACCAAATACAGGTACATCACAGTTCATAAAGCAAAAGCTAATGGAAAATACATCAAAAATAAACTCCAAATCCATCATAGTTGGAGACATTAATAAGCCACTATCATCTTTAGACAGATCATCCAAACAAAAGATCAACAGGGAAACAATAGAACTCAATAATACCATAGATCACCTGGACCTAACAGACTTATACAGAACTTTCCATTCCAACTCTACAAAATATACATTCTTCTCAGCATTTCATGTTACCTTCACCAAAATAGACCACATATTAGGACATAAAACATGCCTCAACAAATTCAAGAAGTTTGAAGTAGCACCCTACATCATATTAGACCACAATGCAGTGAAGCTGGAAATCAACAATGAGATGACAAATAGAAAACACACTAACTATTGGTTAGTGCTATTAAACAATGAATGGGTAGTTTAAGAAATAAAATTGGAAAATGAAAATTTTCTTGAACTAAACTATAATGAAAATTCATCATACCAAAATCTATGGAACACAATGAAGGCAGTTCTAAGAGGAAAATTTATAGCACTGAATGCTTTCATAAAAAAAAAAAAAACAGAGGGCTGGAGAGATGGCTCAGAGGTTAAGGCACTTGCCTCCAGTGCCTAAGGCCCCGGGTTCAATTCCCCAGGACCCACATAAGCCAGACCCACAAGGTGGTGGCCCTGGTGCGTTTTCTCTCTCTCTCTCTCTCTCTCTCTCTCTCTCTCTCTCTCTCTCTCTCCTAGTAAATGAATAAATAAAATATTTAAAAAAAAACAGAGAGATCCCAAAATAATAACCTAACTAACCAGCTAAAGACCTTGGAAAAAATAGAACAATCCAACCCTAGGAGCTCAAGATGAAAATAAATAATTAAGATCAGAGCAGAGATCATTGAATTAGAAACTAAGAAAACTATTTTTAAAATTAATGAAACAAAGAGCTGGTTATTTGAAAAAACAAATAGGTTTGACAAACCCTTGGCCATCCGAACCAAATGGAAAAAAGAGAAGACCCAAATCAGGGTAATCAGAAATTAAAAATGAAAGATCACAATGGACACCAATGAAATTGGAAGAATCATCAGGACATACTTCCAAAACCTCTATTCCACAAAATTGGAGAATCTGGAAGAAATGGATGAATTCTTAGACACCTACCACCTGCCAAAACTAAACTCAGAGCAGATAAATCTCCTAAATAAGCCTATTGTATCAATAGAAATCAATAACATAATCAAAAACCTTCCCAGAAGGAAAAGTCCAGGTCCTGATGGATTCTCAGCCATTCTACCAAACCTTCATCACATAACTCAAACCACTCTTTCTGAAGCTTTTTAGAGTAATCGGAGAGCAGGGAACACTTCCAAACTCCTATGAAGCCTGCATCACTCTAATACCAAAACCAGACAAAGATAAATCCAGAAAGGGGAACTGTAGACCTATATCCCTGATGAACTTAATTGCAAAAATACTTAATAAAATCCTTGCAAACTGAATTCAACAACATATTAAAAGTATTATCCACTTTGACCAGGTAGGCTTCATCCCAGGGATGCAGGGTTGATTCAACATATGGAAATCAACTAAAATAATCCACCACATTAATAAACTTAACCACAAAAACAACATGTTAATCTCAATCAGTATAGAGAAAGCCTTTGACAAAATCCAACACCACTTCATGATCAAAACACTTGAAAGACTTGGAATAGAGGGTCTATTCCAAGCCTCACTACTGCTCTTCAACATAGTCCTAGAAGTTCTAGCCAATGCAATAAGACAGGAGCAAGACATAAAAGGGATACAAATGAAAAAGGAAGAAGTGAACATATTGCTTTTCCCAGATGACATGATCCTATACATAATGGACCCGAAGAATAGTATCAGTAAACTCCTGAAGGTGATAAACTTTCAGCAAAGTGGCAGGACACAAAATTAACACACAAAAATCAGTAGCCTTCCTGTATGCAAATGACATGCATACAGAAATAAGCAATCAGTGAAACAGTCCTATTTTCAACAGTCACAAATAAAATCAAATACCTTGGAAACTAACAAAGGAGGTGAAAGACTTGTATAATAAAAACATAAAAACACTCAAGAAGGAAATCTAGGATGATGTGAAATGATGGAGAGATCTCACATGCTCCTGGATAAATAGAATTAATATCTTGAAAATGGTAATACTTCTAAAAGCTATATACACATTCAATGCAATACCACTAAAAGTACCAGCTTCATTCTTTGCAGACATAGGAAAAATAATATCCAAATTTATTTGGAATGGCAAAATACCTCAGATATCCAAAGCCATCCTTAGTAAAAGAAGCACTTCAGGTGGTGTTACCATATCTGACCTAAAGATATACTATAAAGCTATTGTAACAAAAACAGCATGGTACTGGCACAACGGAGAGACTAAAAAAGGTAATGGAGAGAATTGGAGGGGGAAATGGGAGGGTGGGGGTACTCATATAGTAAACTAAACTAATATTAAATTGACACCATAAAAACCTCGCTTTTATACAGTAAACTCTTGAGGAAGCTGAGGGCACCACTTGCTATGAGAGGCCATGAACAGAATGGGAGGAAGCCTAACCTCAAGAATAAATACTAAAAAAAAAAAAAAAAAAAGAATAAATACTCAGACCTGCATCTCCCTGTCCCAGTTATTGGTTCCTTCCCACACTGAGCTGTTGATCAAAGAGACCCATGAGGTCTCCAAAATGTGACAGACTTCTTTCAAAGCTCTTGTGTACCTACCCCAGGCCTAAGGAAAGACCCTATTTCTGAAGAAATCACAGTGTCAAAGAACACCAAGAGATCCTGCTAAATCCAGAATGGTAACCAGCACCCAGATGGTAGCATGTATAACACTGGAAAGTGTTACATGAGCTGCCAGGGGAAAGCAGAGACCACTGATATACAATACAGACAGTTGTCACAAGAATGCTGAACACATGGCTATATGGAAGAGACCAGCAAGTCAAGAAATGCTCATCTGTGCAATAGTGGCACTAAACCAAGAAGGGTAATCAATGGCTTACTGATTGACTAAGAGATCTGCTTAGTGACAAGGAACCCTTAACTGGAACTGGGATCCATGGCAAAATCTTATGCGGACCAAGATCTAGGGCTCCTAGGGGCAGTTTACACTGTCAGAAAGCTACAGAGAAGCTACACCCATTAAGAGCTAGTCAAAATAGCAATGTGGTCCTATTTAACCTATATTGATTTCACTCTCTGTTGGAGATTCTATTTGTATTTTTCAGAAGGCATTGAGAAGTGACAACTCGATTCCACCAACAAGACATTGGATGATGAGCAGGAGACAAACCACACCTAGCCTTCACACAGGGACCAAATTAAACCTACAAGAAAATGATGAGACAAGCAGGAGGCCAATCACCACAGCAAGTGTGATAACCCATGAAAGGTCATGGAGATAGACACCTATCCTATGGACAGATCCAGTATGCACACAGTGGGTAGGGGACAGAGAGGAGGGAAACGGGGACACATTCACAAGATTTGCTCATGCAATATATATATATATATATATATATATATATATATATATATATATATGTTATTTAGAAAACTAAAAAATAAAAATTCTCAAAGTACAAGTGTTTTACTTTTAAATTTTTCCATTTATATTTTTCAGACCACAGTTGACTTCAAATAACTGAAAACAAATTAAATGAATCTATAGTAAGTGGTGGCTTCTGTAGTATTAAAAATATGGAGGAAACATTAAGACATTAGAAAATATCCATAGAGCCAGGTGTGGTGGCCCAGGCCTTTAATCCCAGCACTAGGGAGGCAGAGGTAGGAGGATCACCATGTGTTCGAGGCAACCCTGAGCATACATAGCTAATTTTAGGTCAGCCTGGACTAGAGTGAGACTCTACCTGGAAAAACCTAAAGAAAGAAAGAAAAGAAAAGAAAAGAGAAAAGAAAAGAGAAAAGAAAAGAGAAAAGAAAAGAGAAAAGAAAAGAGAAAAGAAAAGAAAAGATACATGGAGAACCTATATCAGAAGTGAGCAAACATGGTGGTGAACACCTGTACTCTCAGTCCTGGAGAGAGAAAAGCAGGAGAATTAAAAAAAAAATAGGGCTGGGGCGATGTCTCAGGGCTTAAAGGCACTTACTTACAACCTGCTGGCCTGGGATCAATTCCCCAGTACCTACATGAAGCCAGGCATCTAAAATGATGCCTTCCACTGGGGCTTGAAGAAGCAGCAAGAGATTCTGCTACACACACACATACACACCAAAACAAAAAACACAGCACAACGCCCCCCACACACATCACAACACACAAACACACACACACACCACAACACACACAAACACACACCACACAAATAAATTGAGAGGTTTTGTATTTCATATTTGGGGGACACAGGCCTGAATTTAGAGAAGACAGATTTCTGGAATTTTTCTACCCAGAAGTAGAGAGCCTGAGAATTGTGAGAGCTAACTCCCAGGATTCCCAGCAGTCGGCTTGCTGCCTCTAGCAGCAGCTTGAGCGTAAAAGAACCTGAAGAGTTTAGTTTAAGCCATTAGTAAACCCATTGCATCTGCTGTCACTGCTGCTCAGCTGCTTCTGCAGCTGTGGCTTCTTCCACAGGCAGGTGCTCATTGGCATTTGTACTGAATAGCAAACAATCAGTGATACATAAACAAGTAGTACAGTGTATGAGCAAAGGTTAAGGAAGTTTTGACTTTGGCAATCCTTAAACCTTTGTTAAAGGAAGAGATTTCGGGGTGTGACCTGCTGGACTCTGCTGATGCAGAAGACACACACTCTGATCCCAAAGGCAATCACATTAAGCCCACCTTTTGCTGTCAATGACCTGTGAGCCCCTAGTTACTGATTTTGTTATCGTCATCACTATGATCAGCCCTTCTTATGCATGTATGCCTGCTCTCAGTAGAGAGCCCATCAGGTCACACTGTAGAAACTGGGCAAAAAGTATTGCTTAAGTTCATTCAGCAACTCTAAACATTGCTCATTAATATTGGTCATCTGTGCTGTTCGGGCCAAAAGTACACCAAGACAGAGAAAACCAAGTTACATCGGTTTAAGCAGGTGGATTACATAGCGGTAAGATTAACTTTAGGACAAGTTCCAAGTAAACAGTTTAGCATTTCACAGCTATAGTCTCAGAGTGTTTATTTGTAAGGTCCATAGCAATATTCTTAGAGTTCATTACCATATTTTATTCGTATAGTTCTTTCCCATAGTTCATCCTCACATTTAAAAAAATCAACAAGAAAATAAGCAACTGTGCAGTTTTAGAGAGAACTGTTGTCCTGACACTTGCTACAGGTGGTACAAAGGACTTCAGGAGGAGTTTCGTAGTAGTCATAAATGATTGGGCTCAACTCCCAGTACTCCCAGTACAAGGACAAGGAGAGATTTTCAGACAAAGATCATTGCACCCTTTGCATCAGATGATGGTAATTTTACTAAGAGAAAATAACAGGGATACCAAGAATTTTGGTTAAAGCAACTTGACAGAATTCTTGCTCAAGAAAGGTCAGGATGATAAAATATCCAGGGTGGAGGACTGGGAATTTAATCATATCAAGGATGAGAGATTTAAACTAATCTAACCCAACAAGCTTTTTGTTAAAAGTAGACTAAGCATGCCAAGGAGAGAGTCCAAGGTCAAAGCCAAATCAAGAGGAAGGCTTCAAAGAGCCTAACTCAGATTTCAGTGGAAGCACCTTTGTCAACATCATTTATTCCATCCGAACAAAAAGCACCTTCTGTCCCTTGCTGCATTCGGGATATGGCTGTCCTTTGCCTCCTTGATGGGAAGGAAAGACTGAATAAGGGGAAAACCAGATAGCTGCTGCTTCCCATGGTGGATACTGCACTAGACCTTTCTTTCCTTGGACAACTTTACAGAGAAGCTATAAGAATGGCTCATCCTCTGTGCACTACAGGCCCATCTATCCAGAGACACTGTCTCACTGTGCAGGTGACATTAACATCTTCTATTCATCCTCTACTTCATACTGATTTTAAAATGTGTCAGCTGCTTTTGCAAGAAAAATTCCCTTTTTTTTGCTTTTATACAATTTTTCCCAAAAGAGATAAGAAAAGATATCTTCATATTTCCAGGCACTGGTACATTATTGCATCTGTCAATCAGTTGTTTAGCTACAAGACCTAGTGATTTTAAAAATTGTTTTTATTAAGGAACTAGCATTACCATTGTTCATGGCTGTCTGGACTGGGTTACCTCACCTGTCACCAACTTACTGAGCATCCAGGTAGTGTGGGAATGGCAGCTCGGTGCATCCTGGGTAATGACACCTGTTGCTCCAGTGTAAATGTCATGGGTTGGGGTTAGGTGAGGGATCTTCTGTCCACTGCCTAACTGAGCTCAGGGATGCTGAATTCCTGTGACTCCGCAACAGGAGCATATCTTTACTCACTGCTTCTTCAGTGTGTGCCCACAGCCTTCTGGACTCTTACCAACTTCATTTCTCCATATCGCCTCACGCTTAGCAGTAGTAAACTGGGCAAAGTTCTGAGCCGTTAACTTTTCTTTTAATATTATTTACTTTCAAGGAGAGAGAGAAAAAAATATTGGCATGCCAAGAGCCTCGTCCTGCTATAAACAAACTCCAGATTCATGTATCACTTTGTGCATCTGGCTTTTGAATATACTGGGAAATTGAACCCAAGGTCAACAGGTTTTGCAAGCAGGTGCTTTTAACTGCTGAGCCATCTCTCTAGCTGAGGCCTAAACTTAATCGTGGAAGACCTAGCAAGCCAGCACTTCAGCTAACTTGGTAGCTTCTTATACTGAGGAGTATCTGCGGCGCGCTCCCCGCTTAGCGAGGAAGAACAACACCACTCGAAGATCCTTCTCAAATCACATTTTAATGGAGAGCCTTTTGATTGAAGGGGGGGTAAAAAAAGCGAGGGGCCCCGAGCGCTAAGAAGCAGCTGCTTATATAGGGAAAAGGGACACGGATCGTCCCATGATTGGCTGGCTCCTGCTTGCCACCTCCAGACGCCACGGGATTGGCTAGGATAGCTTGTAGTAAAGTAGCCTTCCATTGACCTTTTTGACCTTTTAGTAAAGTAGTCTTCCCAAGCATTGCCTAGCTGCGAGATAGTGGGCGCCACCTAATGGCGATCCCGGCTCCCTGCAGTTCCCCCTTTTCTTTTATTTAAAAGGACTCAGGATCGTGTCTGTCTTAGGTTGTCCATGGCAAATTACATTCTTACCCGTCATTGGATTTCTGACCTCCAAGCATCAGCACCCTGTCTTAGGTTGATATGTATTTCCATGGATCTTACCCGTCTCTGACAACGGATCCAACATTTTAAGCCATGGGGGGAAGCCTAGGGCCAAATGGACACTCCTTCTCCGGTGCAATGGGACCAAACCCTCGGAGGTGCAAAGGCAGTGTCGAGGCCAAAGTGACTCCATTCGCCTTACCTCGTGCAATGGTCAATTTAGTCCCTGAGGGTGCAAAGGCCGAATAGGTCAATTGTTTTTAAAGGCAGAAAGCCAAAATTTGAGGGGAAGAGCCACACTCCAACGCAGCCAATGCTTACGATGTCACTACCTTGTCCCTTCTGGTGTGGGCACGCAGGCGACAGACCAACCATAGGCACAACACGCTTCCTCCCAGGCAGCATGCAAAAAACATCCTTGGCAACCTTGTGTGGGGGGGTCTCACTCCTAAACTTATATAATTCCCCCCTCTCTTGAGGATACCCCAATTGCTGTTGGGAAATGGGGACAAAGAAATCTCTCTCTGGTCTTTTTCCTGCTGAATAGGACACGAAGTTAAGGCAACTGGGGGTATTCCTCAGAGAGGGAAGGGTCCCTATCTAAGGCCCAAGAGAGAGACCCATTAACCATGTTACACATTGCCAAGATTTTGTCCTGTCTCACATTG
>PVHP010026768.1:0-24368 GCA_004024765.1 Zapus hudsonius | reverse complement strand
ATATATATATATATATATTAATCCTAGCACTTGGGAGACTAAGACAGGAGGATCACTGTGACTTGGAGTCCACCCTGAGACTACATAGTGAATTCCAGGTCAGTCTGGGCTAGAGCGAGACCCTACCTTGAGAAACCAAAAACCAAAAAAATCAGCCATATGGTAGCTCACACCTGTAATCCCAGCATTCAGGGAACCTGGCAGGTGGATTGAGGTCAGCCTGAGCTACATATTGGCTCAAAAAATAATTAGGGATGGAGAGGTTGCCCAGTGGTTAAGGCAGTTGCCTCCAGGGCCTAAGGACCCTGATTCAATTCCCCAGTACCAGTAAGCCAGATGCACAAAGTGTTGCATGCATCTGGAGTTCATTTGCAGTGGCTGGAGGCCCTGGTGCACCCATACTCTCTCTCTCTCTCTCTCTCTCTCTCTCTCTCTCTCTCTCTCTCTCTCTCTCTCTCTCTCTCTCTCTCTCTGTGTGTGTGTATGTGTGTGTCTCTGCTTACAAATAAATAAAATAGTTTTTTTTAATAAATTAGTTAAAAAAGAACAATACCACATGAAATAGTGATTCAAGGAGAACCCTAATGTGATGTCCCCTTTGTGACTTTCACTGGTTTAGGAGTCATTAAACACATGGAAGCCCAAAGATGCTCCCGAGTCTGGAGGGAGGCCCAGGGCTTTGTAGCATACCTCCATCAACTGCTTGAGGGTGTCATTACAGGCACCCAGCTTGGCCATAGCAAAAGCTGTTGAGACGCTCAGAGGGGACAGGAAAATGTTGTCATTGTTGTTCTTGGAGTCGGCCAGGTGCTGATAGAAGGTAGTGGCGAAGTGGGAATTGGCCTTGGACAGTTCCCAGACCCGACGGTTGGTGGCCTCCGGGACCTTCTGCTCTGAGCCTTCATCCTCAGTTGCTTTCTTGTCTGGGGAGCGGTAAATGCACATGGGGTTCACGGGAATGTCCCGGGGCTTAGCTGTGCAGATGTCCTCCACGGGGTTTCCATGACAGCTCACACAGCACCAGAGACCAATGAGTAGCAAGGAGAGGAGACAAGCCTTCCTACAAGGGGACAGAACAGTGAGTTAAGCTAAGCTGGGCAGCCCTCTGTCCCCACAGGCCACCACAGTCTGGCTCTGAAAAGCACAGGATGGCTAGGAGGAGAGCAGAGCCCTTCCAGGACAAGTCTAGTCCTAGAAGCTGTGCAAGTGGACAGTCTCCCAGGACACAGTCACGCAGTAGAAGTGAGTGTGCTCACTGACCCACGCTGGGAGAAGCAAGGACGGAAGAAGAAGGTGCGTATATGGAAGGTAGGCTGGGGTGTCAGTACCCAGGCAGGAGTCAGGGAGCAAGGACAGAACCTGCAGAAGCTGCTTAGGGAAGCCCTCATATTTGGATGGAATTTAGCCCCGATCTTAAAGGATGGAGGTAAAAAAGAATGAATGGAAGCCAAGCGTGGTGGCACATACCTGAGGTAGGAGGAGAATCACCATGAGTTCGAGGCCACCCTGAGCCTATAGTGAATTCCAGGTCAGCCTGGGCTAGAGTGAGACCCTACCCCAAAAAAACAAAACAAACAACAACCAAAAGAAAACATTCTCTGTGTTGAAGCTTCGATCTTAACTCTTCCCAGATTTCCAGAATGACTGTTTGCTGGGCAGCTCCTTTGGGAAGTCTGGCCACTTCCTGAGCGAGATATGACCTACACATTTGTTTTTTCTTCTCTGTCCTTCAGCTCAATGCCTGGACCTTCATGTGCCCTGGCATCCAGTCCAGAAACATGAGATTCCCCCCAATTCCTTCCTCTTACCCTCCTCCTTCAGTCAGACCCCAGATTCTACTTCCTTGTCCTTTACCTCTTCCTCCTCCTCTTCTGTTTCCTGAACATTGTAATAGCTTCTGACAAGGCCTATTTTTTTGAATATTTTATTTATTCATTTTCAAGCAGAGAGAGAGAGAGAGAGAGAGAGAGAGAGAGAGAGAGAGAGAACGCAACAGGGCCACTATCTTGTGGGTCTGGCTTATGTGGGTACTGAGGAATTGAACCCTGGGCCTTAGGCACTGGAGGCAAGTGCCTTAACCGCTGAGCCATCTCTCCAACCCACAACAAGGACTTTTAAAGGTAAATGAAGGTAAGTTCACTTCTGGGGGGATTTGAGATTGAGACAGTCTCGGTTGCACAAATTTCACTGTGTAGCTGAGGATGACCTTGAACTTCTTATTCTGTTTCACAGTCATGTGCTACCATACCTAGCTCACTAGCTTACCTTTTGTAAAAAGATAGCCAGGTATAGTTACATAGGCCTGTGATCCTAGCATTTGGGAGGCTGAGGAAGGAGGAACATAAATGTGAGGGCAGCCTGGGCTACATAGTGAAACCCTGACTCAAAAAGAAACAGAAACAAGGTTGTGAGATTGACAGTGAGAGAATCTGGCCAGGCGTGGTGGTTTCCCATGTGGGAGATGAGTTCGAGGCTAGCCTGAGACTACATGGTGAATTCCAGGTCAGCCTGGGTTAGAGCGAGACCGTACCTTGAGAGAGAGGGGAGGGGAGGATATGAATCTGGATGCCAGTAAAGCAAACCAAGAGACCAATTCCCTATAATACATCTGGGTGTAAGACAGGATGGGCCAGGTTATCTCCAGGTGCTCTGGGGTCCCTGGGTCTAGAGAAGGGAGTCTGGGTGTGGGTAGTGAGTTTTCTGTCTCCTCCTGAAAGAAGATAGTCATGTGGTGCAGAAAAGACTCACAGAGGGAGGCTGCTAAGCAGGCCAGGGGCTGGCTGGAAGTTGAAGAGAGCTGAGGAGTATTTGGCTTTTTCTGTGGTCTGAGGCCAACTCTACATTTCTTGGTTGTCAAGAACAGATAGATACGCAGAATGGAAGAAGAGTGGAGAGACCAAGGAAGAGACAGAGATAGAGAGGGGGTAGAGGAGAGAGAGAGACCCTGCTATCCACCTCTCCATCTTGATCACACTCGAAATACAAAAGAGTTCAAGGCCCTGGGAGCTCTGTTAGGCACACACAGAACTAACTTTTGTGACAAGGGAAGGTCTCATTGTGAAAGGGAAACAGGGGGCCCCTGAAGAGGAAGGAGGAACAGAGGGCCTCATGGATTAATTGTATCCTCCTTTTGGCAGGCCCTAAGACTTCCCCCTTTGAGTGTCTCCTGGATTGCTTGCTTTTTTGCTTGTGCTAAAATTCCAAGGTGGGGCTTCGGGAAAGGCTTTACCCCAAAAGGTGTGTGGGAGGGAGGATGCTGGAGCTGATATCTTCCAAACAGGTCTTTGACTAACTCCCATGGGGAGGGCTCAGTCTTCTTAAAGGTGCCAGAGGTCATACTGGTGAGCCCTTCAGAGGGCAGAAAGCCCAGCCCTTACCTTTCTCTAGCAGCCACGGTTCCTATTCCATGGGAATACATGCCGGCTAAGCTTCCACAGGCCTGGGCAGGGAAGATAGTGTGGTCTGAGGCAATCCCTCTGAAAACTGGTTCTTTCCTCTAAATCTGACTAAGGTCCAGAGGCCAGGCTGGGGGAGGGAGCTCATTAGAAGTGAAGGGCTGAGGTCAAAGGCCATTTCAAAGGCTGATGACCAGTCCCCAGGGTTAAGTAAAGTATAGAACCCAGTGTTGTTTAATGAGTGGAGAAGTTAAAGTTCAGTCAGGCCTAGAGAAAGTGTGAGCCACCCTTGCCCACAGTGCCTCATTTTTCTTGTCTCCTTTATAAAAAATGGACAGGAGAACATGTTCAAGAATTCAAACTTGCTTAGAAATACCTGAATCAGGGGAACTTTGTAGGGAAAGAAATCTGTTTAATCAAATCAGGAGGTAGACCTACAGTGGATGCATGGGGCTGGGGATATAGCTCAGTTGGTAGAGTGCTTGCCTAGCATGCACACCTCCAGCATTGGTACATGCCTGCAATCCTAGCTCTCAAAGCTGGAGGCAAGAGATCAGAAGTTCCAGGTCATCCTCAGCTATATGGTAAATTTGAGGCCAATTTGGGATATGTAAGGCCTTGTTTGGAAAAAAAAAAAGTAAATGAATATAACTAGCCAAGTTGGATGTACAGAAACATTTAATACATCTTCTCTCTCTCTCTCTCTCTCTCTCTCTCTCTCTCTCTCTCTCTCTCTCTCAAAAGGGGAGGTAGTGGTAGGGGGATATGAAGTAGATAAAAGAAAATAAAGTAATGAGAAGGAATTATGATCAAAGTCCCCTGTGTAGCCAGGTGTGGTGTTTCACACCTTTAATCCCAGCACTCGGGAGGTAGAGGTAGGAGGATTGCTGTGAGTCGGAGGCTAGTCTCACAAATTGCAGGGTGGAGAGACTACAGAGAGACAGGGAGAGGCTGTTCCAAGCTAGCAAAACTGAAGTGACCTGACAAATAATGTGTTACCCAGGAAAAGACAAAAAAGTTTTTTTTTTCTAGCTATAAATCACTGATTCCCAAAGTGTGGTCCAAGGGCTTTCTTTCAGCAGTCTTAGAAACCTTTCAGTAGATGCATGAAGGCAGAACTACTTTACTTTAAACACGTAACTATTTTCATAATTTGCTATCTATTCTTGCATCTGGCAAGACTGTATATGAGTTCTGAGACCAAGAAGTTGGAAAAACCCTGCTATAAGTTACATTAGGGCTGGAGAGATGGCTTAGCAGTTAAGGCGCTTATCTGTAATGCCTATCGACCTGGGTTCAATTCCCCAGTATCCACGTAAAGCCAGATGCACAAAGTGGTGCATGCACCTGGAGTTTTTTTGCAGTGCCTAGAGGTCCTGATGTACCTATTCTCTCTCTCCTTGCAAATAAATAAATAAAATAAATCTATATTTTAAAAAGAATACATTAGTAAGAGCCAGGGATGGCAATGTAGGCCTCTAAAGGCTGAGATAGAACTGCTGAGTTTGAGGCCAATCTGTACCAGCAAGACCCAGCCATACCAGCCAAGGAACCTGGCCATCCAAGGCTACATAGAAAGACCCTACACAAAATTTATTTTGTTAATTAACTAATTAAATTGTAGTGCTGTGGGTGCAACCCATGGCCTCACACATGTTAGGCAACATTTTACCACCAAGCTATATCCTCAGTTCTATTTTGTTGAATGAATGTTCACGTGACTCAATGAACCACTCAACCCTGGTCAAGTGGTATCTACCCTGGTATCTCTTTGTTTTGAGTTTTTAAACTATTTTAATTTTTTTCCAGGCTAGGTCTCACTCTAATCCCAGGCAAGCCTCAAACTCACAGAGATGATCCTCCTACTTCTGCCTCCTAAGTGCTGGGATGAAAGGTTTGCACTACACCCTTTTTTTTTTTTTTCCGAGGTAGGGTCTCACTCTAAATGAGGCTGACCTGGAATTCACTATGTAGTCTCAAATTCACAGCAATCCTATCTCTGCCTCCTGAGTACTGAGATTAAAGGTATGCACCAGCATGCCCAGAGACCCTCAATAGTACTTCAATAGTACTTTTTCAAGACAGTTAAGCAGAATTAAAAATATTTTTACTTATTTATTTCAAAGAGAGAGAAAGAGAGAGAGAGAGAGAGAGAGAGAGAGAGAGAGAGAGAGAGAGAGAGGACGAATGGGTGTGCTAGGACCTCCTGCTACTACAAACAAATTTCAGACACATGCACAATTTTGTGTATCTGTAAGCACTATTTTTTTCCTTGTTATTTCTATCACCTTAAAGAGGGTTGTCATGAGCTGGCGAGATTGCTCAGTGGTTAAGGTGCTTGCCTGAAAAGTCTAATGACCAGGGTTTAATTCCTCAGTACTTACAGAAAGCCAGATGCACAAAGTGAGATTTGCATCTGGAGTTTGTAGTGGCTGGAGGCCCTGGTGTGCCAATTCTCTCTGCATCTCTTCTATATCTGCTTGCAAGTAAATAAAAAACATAAAAAGGTTATCATAATTTAGAGTTAAAAGAGATTGCTTGGAGCTGGAGAGATTGCTCAGTGGTTAAGGCGTTTGCCTGCAAAGCAGAAGGACCTGAGTTCAATCCCTCAGGACACTCGTAGAGCCAGATGCACAAGGTGGCACATGTGTCTGGAGTTCATTTCAGTGGCTGGAGGCCCTGTTGTGCCCGTTCTCTCTGTATTTGCCTCTTTCTCTCAAATAAAATAAGTAAATAAATAAAATTTTAATATATTTTCCCTTTATTATCCATAATTAGATACACTGGTATCCCCAGTTCCCCGTTTTCCCCCTTCCCTGTTCCCAATCATCTGGGTATCCTCCTCCGTGGGCAGTCTGGATCAGTCCATGGGGTAGGGGGTTATGGATAGCCTAGGAGTCAACCCGGTTCCACCCCCTTTTGTATGTTGTTACTGAGGGGGCCATGTCTCTGGATATTCTCCCCCACCATGGTTCTTACAGTCTTTCTGCCCCCTCTTCTGCTCAGTTCCTTGAGTCATGGTGGTTGAGTATTAAGGCTGCTTTATTGTTGAGGTCTTAGGTGCCTCAGTTCTTCTGCTTTAGGTTGTGTTGAAAATCGTTGATGTCTGTCTGGTTTATCCTGGGTTGACTGATTGGCTGTGGTTATAGGTCTCTTGCTTATCCCACTGTGCTCTGCGGGGGTCCACAGTAGGTCTGGGGTGGCTCATCTCTTGCCAGGATGTCAGCTATAAGCCTGTGGCTCGTTGGTAGGGTTGGAAGAGCCACAGTTCTCCCGCTGCTTTCTGAAAGATACAAACAGAATCTCCATCGGAGATTAAATAAATTATTTTTAAAATACATTTAAAAAAAGAGATTGCTGGGCTGGAGAGATGGCTCAGAGGTTAAGGCACTTGCCTTCAGTGCCTAAGGCCCCCGGTTCAATTCCCCAGGACCTACATAGGCCTTGGTGCTTTCTCTCTCTCTCTCTCTCTTTCTCTCTCTCTCTCTATCTCTTCTGTATCTCTCTGCTTGAAAATGAATAAATAAAATATTAAAAAAAAACAAAAATACAACTTAAAAAAAAAAAGAGATTGCTTGGCCAGGTGTGGTAGTACACATATTTAGTTCCAGCACTTGAGAGACAGAGGTAGGAGGATCGTTGTGAGTTTGAGGCCAGCCTGAGACTACAGAGAGTTCCAGAACAGCCTTACCTCAAAAACACCCCCCCAAAAAAAGATTGCCATACATGGTAGTGTGCACCTATGATCTCACCACTCAAGAGGCTGAGGATCAAGAGTTGGAGTCCATCCTGTGCTACCTAGTGAGACTCTGTCTTTAAAAAAAAGAATGAAAGAAAAAAGAATTGAAATAACTAAAACTAGACAACACAATATTATGAGGCTGTGATGAAATAGACCCTTTGACCCATTGTGGTTTGGGCGTACAAATTGCTGTAACTCTTAAAGGAAATTTGGCAATACTGAAATTACAAGTGCATTTGCCCTCTGGGCTGGCATTCCAGTTCAGGAAAGTCATCCTACAGGTAAACCTGCGGAGTTATAAAATCAATGCAGTTACTAAATGTAATCTGATTTGGAAAAGCAAAAGCTGGGAAATAATTTCCATCTATAAGGGACCGGTAAAATATATGAAGGCCACAGCCTTGCACTGTAGAAACCAGTGAAGGGCTCTCCCTCTGCACTGACCTGGAAGGATCTCTAGGACATCAGTGGGGGAAAGCAACTGCAGAAAGTGTTTACAGTGTGCTGTGCCTGCCTTTTATACCACAAAGAATGCTGGAAGGGAGTAAGATGACAGTATATACCTTTTAATTAATTAATTTTTTTTGTTTTTGTTTTTCAAGATAGGGTCTTGCTCTAGCCTAGGCAGTCCTGGAATTCACTATGCAGTCTCAGGCTGGCCTCAAACTCGTGATTCTCCTACCTCTGCCTCCCCAGTGCTGGGATTAGAGGAGTGCACCACCACGCCTGGCAGTTTTCTATTTTTTATATAAATATTTTATTTCTTTATTTGCAAAGAGAGAGCATAAAAGAGAGAATGGGTATGCCACTGCAAATGAACTCTAGACACATGCACCTCTTTGTTCATCTGGTGCTACATGGGTGCTAGGGAATTGAACCCAGGCCTTCAGGCTTTGCAAAGCAAGTTCCCTTAACTGACCTAGTTTTCTTTCTTTTTTTGTTTTGTTTTTGCTTTTCAAGGTGGGTCTCGCTCTAGTCCAGACTGACCTGGAATTCACTGTGTAGTCTCAGGATGGCCTTGATCTCACAGCAATCCTCCCACCTCTGCCTCCTGAGTGCTGGGATCAAAGGAGTGCACCACCATGCATAGCCATAGGCTTTTGATTAGTTTTCAGTAACAGGAATTAATTTTGTCCCAAGGAGAAGGCCTCAAGTCTAATCAGAGAGCAGATGGTTCCCCCACACTAGGCATATCACATTGTACTAGTTGGAAACCACTGTTGGTTATGACTATTGATTTTTCTTTCCCAACAGGCTGCATGACTCCTTCCAGCATCCTGATGGCTAGTTAACAGGGAGGAGGTTTCCAGCTCAGCTCCAGCTTGACTTCTCAGTGACCTTGAACCCAAGCATGTGGAGTCTTCAGCAACAGGGTCTTACCATCTAGTTCTTGTGGGCAACCAAGAGCCTTGACAATAGTCTGCAGTGTTCTGCATGTTCTCTATCATATGTGGATCCTAGCTTTAAATGGTCAGTGTGTATGGGAGTTGTAGAAAAAGTCCCTGGAGAGGCCAGGAAGCTACAAAAGGCCCCTGAGGGAGGAGATGGGTATCAGAGGCTTCCCTGGCCAACAACTCGCTGGTAGGTATCCCACCCCTCACACTGAAATTTTCTTATAACAATTTATGGCTTCTGGGCACAGCATTATCCACCCACACTGGTTCTTCTGCCCAAACTCACTTACTCTATCATCTATATCATCTATCTATCTATCTATCTATCTATCTATCTATCATCTATAAATAATTTTTTGTTTGGTTGTTCAGTTCCCCAGTACCCATGTAAGGCAAGATACACAAAATAGCACATGTATCTGGAGTTTGTTTGCAGTGGCTAAAGGCCCTGGTGTGTCCATTCTCTCTCTTCTTGCAAATAAATAAATAAAATATTTGAAAAAACATAAAGCAAGTATCTCTATAGTAATGAGGAATTCTTAGGGCATATATCAAGGAATGTATTGTAATCAGCTTTCTTGTTGCTGTGACAAAGAACACAACAAAAAGAAACAGATGGGAGGAAGGGGTTTATTTTGGTTTACGAACTTGAGGGGAAACTCCATGATGGGAGGGTAAATGATGGTATGAGCAGAGGGTGGACATCATCTCCTGGACAACATCAGGTGGACAACAGCAACAGGAGAGTGTGCCAAACACTGGCAAGGGGAAGCTGGCTACAACCTCCATAAGTCTGCCCCCAACACAGCTCCAACAGGTTTCAAATGCTCAAACTGCCATCAGTTGGGGATCAAACATTCAGAACACATTCATTTGTGGGAGACACCTGGATGAAACCATCACAGAGTGGTATAGCTGGAACATTTGATACATCTATTTTCAGCTATCTCAGGAACCTCACACCAATTTCTACAATGGCTATACCAGCTTACATTCCCACCAACAATGCAAAAGGACTTATCTTTCCCACTTATCTTTCCTCACCAGCATTTATTATTATTATTTTGTTTCTTTAACTTTATTGCCCAAAATTAGATACATTGATTAAATCTTTTTTATTTTTATTTATTTGCAAGCAGAAAGAGGCGGAAGAGACAGAGAGAAGCCAGGGCCTCCAGCCACTGCAAACAGACTCCAGATGCATGCACCACTTTATGCATCCGGCTTTAAGTGGGCACTGGGGAATCAAACCTGGGTGGTTAGGCTTTGCAGGCAAGCACCTTAACCCATGAGCCATGTCTCTAGCCCTTATTTATTTTTTTTTTTTTGAGGCAGGGTCTCACTCTAATCCAGGCTGACCTCGAATTCACTATGTATTCACAGGCTGGCCTCAAATCACAGCAATCCTCCTGCTTTGGTTTCCTGAGTTCTGGGATTAAAGGTGTACACCACCCCACCTGGCCATACAAAATCTTTTTAATTTCATGAGGTCTCAATGGTTGGTTATTGGTCTTGCTCCTGAGCAACTAGGGTTCTATTCAGAGAGTCCTTGTATGCCGATATGTTGAAGTGTTTCCCCACTTTTTCCTCTGACAGTTTTAGTTTCAGGTCTGATATTAAGGTCTTTGATACAATTGGACAATTGATATAATTCTTGTGCATGGAGAGAAATAAGGTTCTAGTTTCATTTTACATGTAGATATCCAGTTTTCCCAGAACCATTTGGTAAAAAGGCTATCTTTTTCTCCAGTGAATATTTTTGGCGTTTTTTCAAAATCCAGATGACTGCAGCTGCCTGGGTTTACATCTGGGTCTGCTTTTCTTTTCATCTTATCTACATGCCTGATTGCTACTATGGCTCTGTAATACATCTTAAAATCAGAGATGGTGATACTGCCAGACTTATTTTTGTTCCTCAAAATTGTTTTGTGTAGGCCGGGCATGGTGGTGCACGCCTTTAATCCCAGCATTTGGGAGGCAGAGATAGGAGGATTGCCGTGAGTTCAAGGCCACTCTGAGACTACATAGTGAATTCCAGGTCAGCCTGGACTAGAGCAAGACCCTACCTCGAAAAACCAAAAAAGAAAAAAATATTGGTGTGCTTCCAAATGAATTTTAGGATTTTTTCTATTTCAGTGAAGAATGTCGATGGAACTTTGATGGGGATTGCCTTGAATGTGTAGATTGCTTTTTGTAAGATTGACATTTTCACGATATTGATTCTTCCAGTCCAAGAATATGGAATGTCTTTCCATTTCCTAGTGTCTTCTGCAATTTCTCTCTTGAGTGTTTAAAGTTTTCATTATAGAGATCCTTTACTTCCTTGCTTATTATTCTAAGGTCCTTTTTTGAAAAAGCAATTATGAATGGGAGTGTTTCTCTGATTTTGTCCTCAGCATGTTTGTCGTTGGTATGTAGGAAAGCTCATTTCTGTGTATTAATAATGTGTCCCGCTACTTAGCTAAAACCATTATATCAGCTCTAAAAGACCTGCAAATGATAATTGACTTCTTCCTTTCCAATTTTTCTTTTATTTGTGTCTCTTGTCTTATTTCATAGCTGAGACTTCTAGCACTATATTAAAGCGTAGAAAGTGAACAGTCTTAACTTGTTGCTAATTTTAGGGGAAATGCTTTGAGTTTTTCCCCATCTAGTATAATGTTAGCTATAAGTTTGTCATAAATAACCTTTATTATGTTGAGATATGTTCCTTCTATTCCCAGATTCTTTTTTTTTCCTCCTATCTCTGCCTACTGAGTGTTGGGATTAAAGGTGAGCACCAGGGGCTGGATAGGTGGCTCAGCAGTTAAGGCACTTGCCTCCAGTGCCTAAGGCCCTGGGGTTCAATTCCCCAGTACCCACATAAACCAGACCCACAAGATGGTGGCCCGGGTGCTCTCTCTCTCTTTCTCTCTCTCACTTGCTCTCTCTCATCTCTCTGCTTGAAAATGAATAAATAAAATATTAAAAAATAAAAAAATTGTGTGCACCATGACACTTGGCTCTTATGTTTCTGTGTTTATTTAGGATTTTTGCATCTATGTTCATAGTGAGATTGGTCTGTAGTTTTCTTTTTTCTTGTTCTTGTTTTTCCTGTACCTAGTTTTGTCATCAAGATAATGCTGGCTTCATAAAAAAGTTTGAACCAGTTTTGGTGGCCTTTCACTTGGGACGCAGAGATAGAACTGCTGTGAGTTTGAGGGCACCCTGAAACTACATAGTGAATTCTAGGTCAGCCTGGGCTACAGTGAGACCCTACCTTTACAAATAAAATTTTGTTTGAGAGAAAAACAGAGAAAGAGAAAGAATATGGGCATGCCAGGTCTCCTGCGACTGCAAACGAACTCCAGACACATGTGCCACTTTGTGCATCTGGCTTTATGTTGGTACTGGGGAATCGAACTGGGACCATAAGGCTTTGGAAGCAAGTGCCTTTAACTGCTGAGCCATCTCTCCAGCCCTGTTATTATATCTATGTATATATGCATATATGTATATATATATGGTTTTTCAAGGTAGGGTCTCACTGCAGCCTAGGAATTCTGATCTGGAATTCACAATGTAGTCTCAGGGTAGCCTCAAACTCCTGGTGATACTCCTATCTCTCTGCCTCCCAAGTGCTTTTTTTTATTTGCAAGCAGAGAGAGAGAGAGAGAGAGGATAAGGGTGTGTCAGATCCTCCAGCTGCTACAAACTCACTCCAGACACATGCACCATTTTCTGTATCTGGCTTTACATAGAACCTGGGTCGTTAGGCTTTGCAGGCAAGTGCCTTAACTGAGCCATCTCTTCATCCTCTTCCTGTTTTTTTTTTTTTTTTGTTTTTGTTTTTGTTTTTGAGCCAGTTCTCAATACATAGCCCAAACTGTCCAGGTGCACACAGTCCTGTGCCTTCGATGTGCCATGTACTCAATAGACATTTGTGTTTGAAAAAATTTAATCAAGTTGTTTAAAAGAAAATACATTAAATTCTTCCTTAATGGAAATATTATCAAGAAAGTCTCTCTCTCTCTCTCTCTCTCTCTCTCTCTCTCTCTCTCTCTTGGTTTTTTGAAGTAGGGTCTTGCTCTAGTCCAGGCTGACCTAGAATTCACTATGTAGTCTCAGGGTGGCCTTGAACTCATGGCGATCCTGCTACCTCTGCCTCCTGAGTGTTGGGATTAAAGGCGTGCACCACCACGCCCGGTGAAAGTCTCTCTTTTTAAAGTTTATTCAGAGGGATTATTACCTCACCAGAACAGAAATACTAGGCAAGGGTATTGTGGAGAAGTTGAGCAAGAGTTGCATGGAGTCAGGCTCATTACATGTACATCAGACTAGATGTTCAGACTAGAGATGGTGAAGCAGAGCAGGAAGTCAGTAGTAGTGGGGAAAGTTCCCTGGAGGGGTCTGGGATGGAAAAGCTAAGGGCAAACATATGTGTTCTGATAAGTCCAATTATAGGACTGGAACCTTTTTTTTTTTGAGGTACGGTCTCACTCTAGCAGAGGCTGACCTGGAACTCACTATGTAGTCTCAGGCTAGCCTCAAACTCACAATTACTCTACCTCTGCTTCCCAAGGCCTGGGATTAAAGGTGTACACCACCATGCCAGCTAGTTTACCATTTTTATTGTTTTTTAATTGCTGAATGATAAAACCCAAATGCCTTATAAGATTTCAACCTGACTTCTTAAAGTTGTACTCAATATATTTCTTTTGAGGTAGGATCTCGCTCTAACCCAGGCTGACCTGGAATTCACTATGTAGTCTCAGGCTGGCCTCAAACTCAGTGATCCTGCCTCTGCCTCCCGAGTGCTGGGATGTAAGGTGTGCGCCATGCCCGGCTCAATTTCTTTTTTAAAAATATTTTTGTGGCTGGAAACCCAGCTCTCTGACAGCATCAAGAACCTTGGACAATCCAATTCTATCAACAAGACCAGAAATGACAGCTGACTCCCTGGCAGATGAACCACCCCTAACACATCAGTGGGACCAGGTGAAACCAGACAGGAAGTGGAGAGACAAGCAAGAGCACTGCTTCCACAGCGAGCCCAACACCCCCAGCCAGGGTGATGAAGACAAACACCGAAGATACTCAAAATGTCCCTAGAAATCTAGAGGCTGCTAAGAGCTCAACACTAAACTCACCCACCATGGCTCAGGGAACTTGGCCAAAGAGGGGGCGGAAAGCCATGGTGGAGAAGAATATCCAGAGGCATCGTCCCCACCCCCACCCCCAATGACTGACTGCTGCTCACACAACACAGTCCTCAATCCCCATGGCCCACAGTTGAATGGGGGCAGGGAGGAGGGAAACGGAGGTACCAACACATGATTTATGCATGCAAAGTTTTCACTTAAAAAAGGAAAAAAAATTGAGACAAAGAGAAAGGAAGGTAAAGAATGTGGATGTGCCAGGGACTCCTGCCACTGTAAACAAACTCCAGATGTGAGGACTGTGCATCTGGCTTTCGTGGGTATTGCAGAATGAAACCTGGGCCATCGGGGTTTGTAAGCAGGAGCCTTTAACCACAGCTGTCTCTCTAGCCCTGTATTCAATTTCTTCCTTTTTTTTTTGTTGCCCCCCCCCATAGGGTCTCACTCTAAACCAGGCTGGCCTGGAGCTCACAGTGATCCTTTTCCCTCAGCCTCTGCTCATTTTTCAAAAAACATTTTATTGAGAAAAAGAGGCAGAGAGAGAGAGAATGGGTGCACCAGGGACTCCAGCCACTGCAAACGAACTCCAGACACATGAGCCACCTTGTGCATCTAGCTTTACGTGGGTACTGGGGAATCAAATTCAGGTCTTTCTGTTATGCAGGCAACCGTCTTAACTGCTAAGCCATCTCTCCAGCCCCCTCAATTTCTTAAAGTCTCATAAACTCTTATGATTCTAACACAAACTCACTCATGCTCCACTGGAATTCCCCACTCTCACCTGTTCACCTAAACCTCTTTTCCTTTCATGTTCAATTCTTCAGGTGTAAAAACTGCCTGAATCACTTTGCTCTTCCTGTCTTTTATTATTGTTTTTGGTTTTTCAAGGTAGGGTCTCTCTCTAGTCCAGGCTGACGTGGAATTCAATATGTAGTTTTAGGCTGGCCTTGAGCCACAGTGATCTTACCTCTGCCTCCAGAGTGCTGGGATTATAGGTGTGTGCTACCACGCCAGGCGCTCCTTCGGTTTTTCAACATCTTTCGAATCTTCAGGTAATCTATCTCACTAAAATTCATCTGTTACAGGCAGATCTTTGTTTCTAAAATGACCTATCATATTGATAGCACTAGCATTCCCTGTGAACAAGCTCCTTGAAAGCCCCCTATAACCTGATGAATCAGGATCTCAGGTGAACTGCAAGCACACTGAAGTTTCATAGTGACAGAAGCTATTCAATAATTGTGAAGAGGTAAACAAATCCTTTCCTTAATTTCTCTACACAGCACCCTTTTAAACACTTTTTACCGGCATAATAGAATCCATTTTAAAAAACTTATTCATTTTCAAGCAGAGAGAGAGCGCGCGAACGAGCACACCTGGGCCACCTTGTGAGTCTGGCATATTTGGGTACTGGGGAATTGAACCTGGGGGCCTTAGGCACCAGAGGTAAGTGCCTTAACCGCTGAGCAATCTCTCCAGCTCAATAAAATCCATTTTTTAAGATTTTTAGAGTTCTATTTTTATTTCTTTTAGGTTTTTTTCAAGGTAGGGTCTCTAGCCTTGGCTGACTTGGAACTCACTCTGTAGTCCTTAGGCCAGCCTTGAAATCCTACCTCAGCCTCTGAGTGCTGGAATTAAATGCATGCACCTCCATACCTGGCAATTTTTTAAAAAAATTTTTGACACATTTCATGTAGTCCAGGTTGGCTTTGAACTCTGATCCTCCTGCCTCCACCCTCCAAGTGCTAACCTGGAATTACACACATGCCACTGCACTAGTCTTTTATGATCTGGCTCTGCCCCCATTTCTCTTTAGCTGCAATGACCAGCTTCTTCCCTCAGAGTCCACACGTCCTATCTTCTCTTATAAGGCACCTCTTATTTCTAACACTCCATTCCCCTTTCCATACCCACCGTTTTTCCATCTTACCTTCCGTTCAACTTCCTCAGGAAATCTTGACCTAGCCGGCAAGTTTTGGTTGTTGTTTGATGATACTGGGAATTGAACCAAGGGCCTTGTACCTTTAACTCACAGCTCCTTACTCTTCTTAAGATAATTGTGGTTGACTATCTCTTGCATATTGATCATTGCTGTTTGTCATTGATTACTTATATTGTTAAACATATGGAATACTAGTGGGTGTTCCGTGATTAGTGGATAAATCAACTTTTTGAGACAGGGTTCAGGGTGGCCTCCAGTTTGTGATCTTTCTGCCCTGTCCTCCTGACTGTTGGGATTACAAGTGTTTGCAACCATGCCTAGCCTGATTTCATTTTCTAGATGCTAGGTATTTTTTTTTAAAAAGGGGGTGGGGTAGACAATGTGACAGAATGAGCCAACACACTGGAAAGAAAAGGAATTTACTAACTGATCATTATAGATTAGCTGGTCTCTGGGATGAAATACACAAAAGCAAAATTTGTTTTAGGCTGAGTTTCAGTAGGAGGTCAAATACCCTCCTGCTTATGTAAGTAGAGCAGGCCTAGGTAAGTAGCAAAGACAGGTCTAGTTTTAGAATTTCCAGTCTAGATTTCAGAATTACTCAAGGTTGGCTACAGCAGTTACTCTCTCTCATATCCTGTCTTCCTTTATTACTACCCTAATGGATAACAAATTGGTAACCACTGATGACTATCACTGGTGATGCCCATTGTTTTTCTTCTGAAAGCATTTTAATGAAAATTCCAGCCACTGTCAGTTTATGCAGCATGTTTTAAAAATATGGGCACTGACCAGACATGTGGCACACACCTTTAATCCCAGCACTTGGGAGGCAGAGGTAGGAGGATGGCTGTAAAGTCAGGGCTACCTTGAGACCATATAGTGAATTCCAGGTCAGCCTGGACTAGAGTGAGATTCTACCTAGAATCCCCCACCCCCCCAAAAAAGGACATTGTCATATATAACCATACTATAATCGAGTAAAAACAGTCCTTGGTACTACCATTTAATACCAAACACTTGTGTGTTTATGTGTGTTTCTTAAAATCCAAAGTCTACACTGCATTTATTTTTGAATTTCTTAAATTTCTTCAAAAGTATAATTGCTTGCCTGCCTTTATTCTTCTTCATGCAGACACTGTTAGCCATGGCATCCCATTGAAAACTTACTCTCATATTTCAGGACCATGACTTTTACAGCGTTACAGTCAATGTAGAATAAATGACAAAATTTGTAATATAGCATACATAAAAAATGACTATAACTATGAATTTGTGCAAACTAGCTACTTATTTTCCTTCAACAACCCCAAGGTTATAAGATGGCACAGACTCATTTACAAAAAAGACTACACATTGTTCCTCCTCATTAATTTATCATTTAATATAAATGCTGACAGAAAGCAGATAAAGACCTTGTAGACACTTTTCATATATTTACACTCCAAAAGGTGAATCACCCCCTTCTACTTGTTAAATGAACCCTTTTATCTGCAGCTCACATGAGCCTTAAACCCTAATTGGAGCAACAAGAGGCTGAGTCAGTTTCCAAGGTAGTAAAGGAAATGCATTTTAACAAAATGTGGCATTATTAATATAAACAACATGCACACAAATACGAAATTGAGATGGCCCCAATCCTCCCAAAAATCTGCAACCAGGGGAACGTGTGCTTATTCTGACCCAGAGTTCTGCTGCTTTAAATGCATTCCTATCTACTATTTCTTTTTTCCCACCTCGCTTACATTGAAGATTGCTTAAGAACTGGAAGAAATAAAAAGATTTTAAAAAGAGAAGAACTGACCCATTGCAAACAGGATTCTTTTCCCAAAAGAAGTTTCAGAAGACAAAGTCTTCAAATAAAATTTGTTTGCCAGATGCTAAGGAATTATTTACAGCTTGTGAAATTCCAACCATTATTTTTTGTCTTTATTTTGTTTTTAAAATTGGAAACATTTGGAAAAAGTAAAATTTTACCAATTTAAAAAACTGCTGCCACTTTAAGGCTAATTTTATTTTTTAAATTTTGAACCAATGGGTAAAGACAGATGAGAAAAAGGGGCGCTGAGGCTGTGGGAAAAAAACAGAAATGCAAGAAAATCTTTAAAAACGGCATTTTATGTAGCACTGATTTATAAGAACAAAAGAATTCTCATTATCAAAACCTGTGATTTCATAAAGTTACTTCTAACCTGACTCAAATCTCATGGGCTCCTTTATTAACCTAGATTACTTTCATCTTGTTAAGTATACCTCCACAGGGCACAATCACATACAATCAATACGATTGGTAAATTACACAAGCTCTATCCCAAGCAAATATGCATCAATGTTAAAAAGTTAAAAAAAAAAAAGAAAACAAAATAAATCCACCCAAAAAGGTGATAATGACTGCAGAATGTCTCTGGGAGACTGGTATGAGCCGAAAGACCAATTGACCATAGTCAGGAAACAGGGGAGCAGGGTAATAAGGGAAAGAGACCACACACAAAGAGGAATCTCACAACTGGAAAATGTTTAAGTGGGTGAAAGTTTTTCTTCATTACCTTAATTAATTTTTTCTGTTTGTGGAAAGTCATAAATCCATCACAAAGTTCAAAAAGCCATAGATTCATCATAAAGTAAGACAATGAAGTCCATGACCAGTGAATAAGATGAATTTTTTCAAAGTTCTTTCACTCCCAGGTGGGAAAAAGACAAAAGATGAAAAAGGAGTAATTATGAAAATTTGACAAATATATATACATATTTGGAAGAAAGACCCTCTTAGGACAGTTTCTTAGTTGAACAGAAGATGTAAAATTGAGAAGCAAAAGTTTTAAAGGCCTTTAAGTCAGAGGAATATTTTATGGGGTGGTTCGGGAACTGTGAGAATGCCAATGTTGAGCAGTTATACAAATAATGATTTTTTAAAAATATCAGGCAACCCCCCAAACAAAACAAAACAAAACAAAACAAAAAAAAACTAGCCAGTTATCCACCCAGTATTTGTTTGCATCTGTTTCTTGACCCTTCTGTGCACTCACAGGGGTGGGGACCACCTGACAGTTTCCAGTTATAAGATGACTCTGAGAACAACCTAACATGGAAGCCAAAGACTTGTGAGCTCTGTCTGCCTAGAGGTAAACAAACAAACAAATAAACAAAAGAACAAACCACAAACAGTGAGACTTACATGAAAACAAATCACTTGTCTTAGTATAGAATATATAGTAAGGTAACAAACTCCACAGGATTTCATTTTTCTAAATATGTATTTTTGGAAAACAATATTGTCTTGAGGTTTAAATCTACTGTGTTGGGTTATTGTGCCTTATTTTCTTGTGAAAATAAAGATAGTATACTATACAGGTATTTTGCTTAAGGGTGATTTTAGGGGAATTCAGTGTTTGTCTAAAAGTCCAGATGTTCTTAAAATAAGAACTCCAGTGGAAAGGTAAGTTTTGTTGTCAGAACAGGATTTCCAAGGGCTCTTTACCCAATTTATTCAGTACAGTATCAAAAATCCACCTACAGGGAATATAAATATTGTAAGGTGTTTCTTATTCTTGGTGATGGTAGTTTTTCTTTAATAACATAATGAGTATTACTTGTCAGAATCTATTACTTATGAAAACACCTTTAGCAATCATAGAAAATCTTAAAAATCCAAATACTATTATTTTTTATAATAGGACCTTTTTGACAAAAATATCTTTTTAAGTGGCTCAGAAAAGCTGAATTGAGAACTTAAAATTATTAGCTTCAATTCATCAACAATTCCCAGCAAGTCATTTCAGCAGAAAACTTCATAAAGCTGAGCTGAAGCAACAAATAAATGTAAAAACCATAGCTATCCAAGGTAGACCAGCAAAACTAGCACGCAGGTAATGATGGCAGCAGGAGACTGTTCAGTCCCTATGGCTGAGTAAAATGTCTTTCAGTTTAGGACTTTTGCCTGTTTTATTTTCAGGGGAGAAAGAAATCACCCTGCAACACCTTAACCATTATCAACAAAATATTAATACACTTGAAATCTTTATAGGGCAAAAATCTAACATGGCAGTTAATTGGCAGACATGTTATTAATTCTTTGAAAAGTTACCAGGATATAAATGGTGGCTTTTACAGAAAAGATTTTATACTTAATCTTGACTCTTCAAAATGAGCAACACAGTGAAACTTTTATCCATCACCATTTGTATATATGTATGTTCAGTGAAAAGAATCTTCTATTTTTTTTCTGAATATGAACACAATTTGAACATATACAAGTCACGTGCTCAGGAACATCACCCAGTCCTGTGGCTTGACCATGGTTAGTGTACTGACCAGTAGGCACAAGTGGAAAATGCATAAAAGCACAGCAGATATCATCAGAACAAGATAAATTCAGAAAAGGTGGGGAGAATTGCTTAAACACAGTATTATAGTATTATATAGGACAATATTCACTGGTTTAGAGAAAGTGATGGATTTTCATACTTTTACATAAGGCCAGCTAACTTTAACAGTTAACTTTAAACATCTACATAGTACAATCAACTTACAAATACTATCAAAATGACTACCAATTCCCCTTAAAACCAAAACAGAGTAAAGCACAAGTCTTTGGCTCTCCTTTAAAGAAAACAGCAGGTTACCATTCTTTACCAGACCTTTGTTTGCCTGCCAGTAGGGCAAATACCACATTTGTGCATCACTGAGTAATAACACCATTAGAAAAGGCAACTTCACAGAAGTTATTGGCTAAGCGAATTCATTTGAATGCTCTGTTTTGAGGCAGCAAACTGTCACTGTTACAGATTGGGTAAGTCAAGGGGAAATTGCAGCATGGAAAAGGGTTAGGGAAAAAAAGGCAATCATGAGAAAACTTAGGAATTAAAATTTTAAGCCCCAACACTGGAGCCGGTAAGTCTGATGGAGTTATGTACTCAAAGTAGCAAATGAGAATCATAGCAATTTTCTGCCTTTTAGGCAAAAGAATTAATACATTGGAAAGAATAGGAGAAGGGAAGGGAAATGAGAGAAGGGAATCACTGACATTAATACTGTACCAAACCAATTTTTACATATTCTGAGTATGTGAATATTTGTAATTGACATTGAGAATAGTGTCATTATTACTACTAGGAACTTATGATACAACTTCCTTTTAATTAAAAAAGTATTAAGGAATGGCTCTTTGGTCACATCAGGCTCTGTAAATTATCTAGGATAGGGCAGCAGACATTACACTTATTTTGTTACACTATTAATTAGGCAAATTACATGTAAGACAGGAAACTGAAGCTAGATGTCCTATTCTCCAGTCTACTCCTTCCCAAAGATTTATTGAAAATAAAGTAAGCCAAAATACTTTTATATTCACAACAACAAAATCCTGGCTTTGTCATCTAACCAAGTGTGAACACAAAGTATTCCTTAGTCCTATCTTAAACCCTTCCAGAATTGTTCATCTGAGACAATACCTGTTAAGAAAGAAAAAAAAGAAAGGCAGGAAGGAAGAAAGGAAGGAAAAAAAATGTAAAAATTGCTGGGCATGGGTGGCACATGCCTAAAATCCCAGAGCTTAGGATGCTAAAGCAGGAGGGTCTCAAGTTCAAAGCCAGCATGGGTTCTGTGGTGAGACTCCTGCCTCCAAAAAATAAAAATAAAAGTGCGGGGGAGGGGGGCGCAGAACAAAAGTTCTATTTCTTGTCTGATTGGTTTCATTTCTTAATGTCTCTAAAGGCACAAGTAAAAATTAATGCTTTTCAGGTTTTGACAAAAACACCAGTCCAGAAGGCTATTTTCATTTATTGGTTCCTCATAAACAAAATCTGTCAAAGAAAAGGTGGTGAAATGCCCCTAAACTTTGGAGGTTCTATTGTATTCGTCAAACCTACCAACCAGCAGGCACTAAAAAAAATACCAACTAAAAATTTGTTAGGTAAGGCAGAAGGACCTTTTAAAATTAGCTAAAATAAGAACAATGGGTAGCATAATGTTCTGCCTTTCTAACTCAGATTGCCTCCAGAGAAAGAGAGGGACAACTAGAATTCAAGCTACAATTTAAGAGACTTATTTTGGGACCAAAATGAAAACACATTTAAAGAGATACTAGTGTATTTAGAGAACATAAGAGCAACAGAATTGGAATTGGTGGGGGTTTCCATGCATACAGTGGAAGTTTACTTTTATTCTGAACTTTAACAAAACCAATACTCAATTTTTTTTCTAATACCAGAATCATTCTAACTTCCAAAATTAACAAACTACTTCTAAAACTTAAGAATTATCTGACATGTCCAAAGTAGAAATGGGATCTGTCCACAGAAGGCTAGAGAGGTCAATAATGTTGCCTTTTATAGACATACAGAGAATAAAAACGCCTGACAGACCTAACAAAAGTTTCTTTCCTTCTCCCAATAAATAATGATTATTAAGTGTAAATGTAAGAGAACTTTTAGCTAAGAAAAAGAAAAAGAAAAAAGCCAAAAGCAAATGTGCAGATGTATATTTAAAATTAAAAGGAAAATGAGAAATGTATGCATCAACTGAAAAATGCCTCATCTTCGTTCAGTGCTTCTACCTCCCAATCAGTCATTTATCGCAACAGCTGCGCTCATGCGAAGAAATCTTTAAAACATACCCGATATATATACAGATATAACTATGTATATATGTATATATATAATATATATAAATTTTTATTTAAATAAAAAAGAAAGCTCGAATCCCAAGCCAATATGTGTATATCAAATCCTTGACCAGCCAGGTCTGTAGGGCATAATCAAATTCAATGTGAAATAGTATATAAACACGGTGCCTTGACTGGGCAAATTAAATAATTGCTACTCAAATGAGTGTTCTGTTTGGACTCTCCTACTGGTAGGCAATGGCAGGACTATTATTACCCTTCCCACCCCCCACCCCACTTGTTGCAGTTAATAATATGATGGACACAGAGCTTAGACTGAGGTTGTTCTGACCTCAGCAGGAGTTAAGGGTTAAGAATAAAAGGAACAAGAAAAACATAAAACTTTTGCTTTTACCCAACCAAAGCAATGTAGTAACTTATTACATAACCAGTGCTTTCTGATTTAGTAGTATAATCTAGAAAGGCAAACTGAAGAAAGGAGAGTGGTTATATGAAACAATCCCCACTAAACTCATTTTATGGGGTTTAGAGTTGTGGCGTTAGAATATGTGCAGCAAAACTAAATAAAAAAATTCTTTCAGACCCTTGCAAAATTTTCATAAAGAAAATTTTTTAATGCTAGCCAGAAAACTAAGCCTAAGAAAACTCAAGGTATTTAGGTATCCTAATAAAGTAGTAACAAGTGGTCAATTCATAAACTGTCCTTAAGACTCAGGCAATATTTACCAAATCTCTTTTATGCTTTTGTTTTGAGAGTAAAACAAAAACAGTCATTAAAATAATATGTCCCTGTTCTTACATCAAGTGTCACAGTTTTAAAACAGGCTGTCGTGGCTTGGGGACATTCTAGGACTTCAGTAAAAGTTTAATTTGGAAAGCATAGCTCCAAATTTCTAACCACAAGCAACACAGACAATACATAAACTGTGTATCCTCAAGTGCTAACAAGTTCATTCTTTTTGGGGGTGGGGCGGGGGGAAGGAGAGTCTGAGAGAGGGTCTTTTACTTATAGCCCAGGAAGGCCTCAAATTCATTTCCACTTCAGCTCCTGAGTTGGTGGGATTATAAGCATGAGCCACCAACCCAGCTTACAGTTCACTCTTCATCTAAAATCAAATTAAACAATATAAATACTGAATAGGCTTTCTGATTACATAAATAAAATGAAAAGAATCCTTAACATGAAAATGGGTGACTTAAAAAGTGTCTATTAAAAATTGTCAATTATCTCTGAAAAGTTCAAATGAAAACCCTACCTCCTTAATGCTTTAATAAGAAAAAAGATATCCATAGAAGCTAGTTATCCATAAAGATAAAAATTCTGATAAATGTAGTTCGTTGCACATTTTCTAACAGCACAATTACCATCTATTTCTAAAGCACCACAGAATTCTTCAAAATGTTGGTGCCTTATTTTCTGTTTTAGTTTATGGGATTGTGAGAACTAGAAAGGACTGGAAGTAAGGAATTATACACTGGGTATGTAATAATACCAAAGTACAAGAAAAGCCTACTTCATTAAGATCATACAATTAATCAAACAGAGTGTATATATAATATCTTCTTTTTTTAAAGCCCTGGATCCAAGGCGTCCAAAGTTATTAAAATAAAGTTCATTCACAGAACAAAAACAAATTTAATCTGAATTGCTTGCAGATACTGCTAATTTTTTTTTCTTTAAATTAAAAAATGCATTAATGTGAACTATGTGCAGGGTTTAGCAGTGGTGTTTGTGCACATTGCCTCCGGTGCTTTTCTTGGATTTTGTTGACCACTCAGAGAAAAAGTTTAGAAGTTATCCATTCTTCTACCCCTGTGCCCCACAAATCGATTAGGAGCAGAAGTTAGAAGTAAGGACTCCCTTATTTTAGGGAGCAGAACTGGCAGTAACTCCTGATCTCTGGGAGTCATTGTTATCCCCTCCTCCATCGGGGTCTTCTGACAGGTTCAAAGAGCTGGTCTTATTTGATAGGAGACTTATATTTTCTTGCGTCAAGGCTGATCCATTTGGAACATCACTGTTGGTAAATAAAAACAGTTGGAATTTTTTTAAAATTTTATTTATTCATTTTTCAAGCAAGAGAGAGAGAGAGAGAGAGAGAGAGAGAGAGAGAGAGAGAGAGAGAGAGAGAGAG
>PVHP010026767.1:0-24373 GCA_004024765.1 Zapus hudsonius | reverse complement strand
CATGTGGGACAAGAGGGGCCGAGTCCTCTAGGGAAGCTAGTTTTAAGTCCTCCCCAGGTGAGTCAGAGGGACAGCTGATTGGTTCATATCTGACCAATCAGTTTTGGCACCTAGGTTGTAGCTCTAACTAGACACCTCCCATTCAAAGGGAGGGGCTGGAAGGGTAGGAGCGGTCTCTATACACACCTGACTGTCACAATATAGCTGGGTAACAGGAAAGTTCTAAGTTTTTGAGAAACCTACATACTGATTTCCATAATGGCTGTACTAGTTCTTTTAAACATCTTTATTATCAATAATTAGAGATGTTGTATGAGCAAATCTGGTGGTTGTTCCACCATTTCCCTCCTCCCTGTCCCCAACCCACTGGGAGCTTTCCTCGGTGGGCATACTGGATCAGCCTATGGGGTAGGGGGATATGAATTGCATAAGATGTAGCCAGTTTTCTCCTTTGTGTGTTGTTGTTGAGGGGGTCAATGACTCTGGATAGTCTCCTCCACCATGGCTCTTATGTTTCTTCCCCCTCTTCTGCTCAGATCCCTGAGCCATGGTGGGTGAGTTTTAAGTCTGCTTTATTTTTATTTTTTAAAATTATATCTTTATTATGCACAGTTAGATACACTGATAGAGCAAATAATGTGTTGGTATCTCTAATTCCCTGATTTCCCTCCTCCCTGTCCCCAATTAGCTGGATATCCTCAGTAGGCAAACTGGCTCAGTCCATGGGGCAGAGGGTTATGGATAGCCTAGTAGTCAACCTGGTTCCACCCCCTATATATGTTGTTACTGAGGGGGGCATGTCTCTGGTAATTCTCCTCCACCATGGCTCTTACAATCTTTCTGCCCCCTCTTCTGAAGTCTGCTTTTTTGATGAGATCTTAAGTGTCTCTGGACTCTTGCTTTGATTGTGTTGGGTATCATTGGTGTCTGTCTCCATGGTTTTTTATGGGTTATCTGACTTTTAACTCCCACAGACAGTGAATAAGGTCTTCTCTTTCCCCACACACTAGCCAGGATTTGTTGTCAGTTTTCTTGCAAACAGCCATTCTGACTGGAGTGAGATAGTATTTCAAAGCAGTTTTAATTTGCATTTCCCCGATGTCTAGGATATTGAATACTCTATAAAACTCTTTAGTCATTTCTGTTCCTTCTTTTTGTGAATTGTCTGTTCATTTTGTTAGCTTATTTGGTGATTGACTATTTTGTTATGTAGTAGTTAATTGTTGCAGTTCTTTATGACTTCTGGATACTAGCTTTGTCTGAAGCATATCAGCTATAGAAGATTTTCTCCCATTCTGTAAGCTGTCTGTTCACTCTAATGGTTTCTTTTGCATTGCAGAGACTTAATTTCATTGTACTCTCATTTGTTAATTGTTGGTGGTATTTTATGTGCCATTAGAGTCCCATTCAGAAAATTTTAGCCTATGCCTAAATTTTAGTTTTTCTTTTAGCAGCTTCAGAATTTCAGGTTTATAATATATTCTATTGCCACGACCCTTACTTCCCCACCAGAACTAGATGGTAAGACCCTATTGCTGAAGACTTGACATGGTTGGGCCACAGGTCACTGAGAAATCAAGCTGGAGTTGAGCTGCATGACTCCTCCCAGTTGACTAGTTGTCAGAATGCTGGAAAAACCTATGCAACACACAGCCTTTTGGGGGAGAAAAGTTACCAATGGTCTTAAGCAGCATTGGATCCTGCAAGCTTTACAGTTGGCCCACTAGGCCAAATGTACCAACTAGTGCCATGGTGGTATGTCTCTTATAGGAGAAACCAACTGCTCTTTGATTGGCTGGAGGCCTCCTGTATGGGAGGGAATTCATTCTTGGTAATGAAAACCTAAAGAAAAGCCTATGACTGGGGAGGTCATAAGCCATAGGGGGAGAACTGCTACTTTTTCTGGCTAAATACATATATTATGCCTACCAAACTGCATTTTAAACACTTATGTTTATGCCCATATATTAATGCTACACTCACTTTTGATTAGAGAAGCTTCTCTTTTCAGATGGTGGTTACCCTGGGGTGACTCCAAACTCACCCTAGTGCTTGAAAGAAGTGATAGTGGAAAGTTCAGCACTCTATAACACCCTCCAAAGCTCAGGGTCCATTGCATAAGAGGTGGCAGAAATAATGTAAGAACCAAAGGAAAGGAAGCTTACAATGCTGTCTTTCAGACTCAAAGTGGGACTTGATATTCAGACTTGCATAATAAAAAAGAAAATGACATCAAACTAGAAGAGAGACTAACTGGAATGAAGGGATTTGGTGGAGTGGGGATTTGGAAGGGGAAATTAGAGGTAGTGAGAAAGGATTATGATCATTGTATATTGTCTATATTTATGATAGTTGTCAATAAAAGCTTTAGCTTAACACTAAAGCATACTTAAATAACTCACCCACCATGGCTCAGGGAACTCTCCAAGAAGAGGGGGCAGAAAGATTGTAAGTGCCATGGTGGGAGGATTATCCTGAGGCATTGCCCTCCATCTCCACTAACAGTTTGCTGGTCACACAACTCATAGCCTTCCATTCCATGGAACATTCCAGCAACCCCAATGAGGAGGGCCCTCAGTGGAATGGTGCTGGGAGGAGAGATATGGTGGTAACAACACATAAATTGTACATATAAATTTTTTACTTATTAAAAATAAATAATTTTTATAATATTCTTTTTTCTTTTTAAAAGTTTTATTTATGAGAGAGAGAGAGAGAGAGAGAGAGCACGCCAGAGCCTCCAGCCACTGCAAATGAACTCCAGACACATGCGCCCTCTTGTGTATCTGGCTTTATATGGGCACTGGGGAATCAAACTCTGGTCCTTCTGCATTGCAGGTATGCACCTTAACCACTAAGCCATCTCTTCAGCCCCCAAAATAAATAATTTTTAAAAGTTAAAAAAATAAGGCACTAAAGAAGGGTGTGGTGGTGCATGCCTTTAATGCAAGCACTCAGGAGGCAAAGGTAGGAGGATCACCGTGAGTTCAAGGCCACCCTGAGACTATACAGTAGATTCCAGGTTAGCCTGGAGTACAGCGAGTCCCTACTTAGAAAAAAATTACTAATTCAAAAATAAGAATTTAAGCTGGAGAGATGGCTCAGCAGTTAAAGGCACTTGATTGCAAAGCCTATGAGCCTGAGTTTGATTCCACAGTACCCATGGAAAGCTAGATTCACAAATTGGTGCATGTGTCTGAAATTCATTTGCAGTGGCAAGAGACCCTCGCATACCTGTTCTCTGCCTCTGCCTGCAAATAAATAAAAATATTTTCCACCATGATGGTACACACCTTTAAGTTCCAGAACTTGGGAGGCTGAAATAGTAGGATCTTCATGAGTATGAGGCTGTCCTGGGGATAAAGAGTGAGTTTCAGGATAGACTGGGCTACACTGAGACAGCCTTTATATATATATATATATATATATATATATATATATATATATATATATATATATATATATATATATATATATATATATATATAAAGAGTTTCAGGTTTTACTTTAGGGTCTTTGATCTACTTTGATTGATATTTGTGCAGGGTAGAAGATATGACTAATTTCATTTCTCTACAGGTGTATATTTAGTTTTGCCAGAACCATTTGTTGTACAGGTTTTTTTCTTTTTCACTAAAAGTTTTTGCCTTGGTTGTCTAAACTAGGTGGCCTTATAAGTGTCTCCAAAAATTTGTTTTGTTTCTGTATTCTCTAATTTTATAATATCTACTTTCATTTCACTGCCATCTAATAGGATACAAGGTATTTTCTCAGTAGTTTTATATTTGTTGAGGTTTTGTGTCCAATTATGTGATCAATCCTTATAGAAGTTTTCATGAGCTGCTGAAGTGGAATACTTTGTAGATATCTGTTTGGTCCAGTTGTTCAATGCAATGGTTGAGCTCTGAAGTTTCTTTGTTGACTTTTTGGCAAGATGACCTATCTAAATTTGACAGTGGTGTATTGAAGTATCTCACTATTATTGTGTCTGGACCTATACATTCTTTTATTTCCTTTAGTGTTTGTTTTATGAAGTTAGGCTTCCTAGTAGTTGATACATAAATGTATACAACTGTAATATCTTAATATATTGTTTCCTTTATTGAAATGAAATGTCTTCTTTTCTTTTCTGATTCGTTTTATTTTTAAGTCTACTTTATCTTATAGAAGAGTAGACACTCCTCCTGCATATTTGCAATTTTCATTCACTTGGTGGTTTGCTTTCCATCCTTTTCTATTGTTTATGGACACCTTTGTCAGCTAGATGAGTTTCTTGGAGGCAACAAAGAGTTGGATCTAGTTTTTTTTTTATCATCCTGTCATTTTCTCCTCATCTTTTTTTTTTTTTTTGTTTTTTTGAGGTAGGGTCTAGCTCTAGCCCATGCTAACCTGGTATTCACTATGTAGTCTCAGAGTGGCCTCGAACTCAGAGCTATCCTCCTACCTCTGCCTTCTGAGTGCTGGAATTAATGGTGTGCATCACCATGCCCTGCTCAGTCTTCATCTTTTTATTGGAGCATTAGGCCATTTGCATTTGGGGTTATTATAGAGAGAGACTTCTTGTTCCCTGATATTTTGTTGGGTAATGTTCTGGTTGGCTGGATTGTTGGTATTTCTTTTCCTTTTCCACCAAAAGTATGCTCACTTCCTGTGCTAGGCATAGTTGCTTTCCATTTTTAATTTGTTCTTCTGTTTATTTCATGACATGTATCTTATCTTGCATTTTTACAGATGGGATTATCTTTGTTCTATGTACATTATTACTTTAGAATTTTTGTTGAATTGGTTTGGCTGACCTAAATTGCTTTAGTTTGCATTTGTCTTCGAATATCCTTACTTCCCTATCATTTTTGTTTTATAAAAATAAATTTTATTTATTTATTTGAGTGAGAGAGACAAAGAGAGATACAGAGAGACAGAGACAGAGAAAGAAAGTCATGTATGAATGTTAGACATTGTTACCATGATGTGTCATGCAGATGACTGAACTTCATGTCCATTTTGAGTTCTATATGCCTCTTGTGTTTGGATATCAACTTCTTTCTCTAGATTGGGAATTTTTTTCTAATAAATAAATTATCAATCAATCCCTTTTCCATTTATCTCAACTCCTTTTCTACTCCTTGTACTCAGAGACTTGGTCTCTTGAGTTTATCTGGAGTTCTGGAAAATATTGATCCTGTTCTTTAAATGTTTTTCTTTATATGAGTCGTTCTTTATATTATCTTGACTTTGTTCTCCATCTCTGAGATTCATTCTTCTGCGTGTAGGCTAGACTCTTTTTTTATTGTCCATAATGAGTTACAATATTTAGTGGGCAAACAATGAGTTGTTATCCCCAATTCCCCGCTGCCCTCCCCTCCCCAATACACTGGATAACCTCCTCCATGGGTCGTCTGGATCAGTCCTTGTGACAGGGGACCATGGATAGCCTAGTATTCAGCCAGGTTCTCCTGGCCATTCCTCTGGATAATCTCCACCACCATGGCTCTCACAATCTTTCCGCCACCTCTTCTGCATAGTTCCCTGAGTCGTGGTGGATGAGTATTAAGGCTGCTTTAAGGTTGTGAGCTTAGGGGGTCTTTGTGTCGAAAATCGTTGGTTTCTGTCTCACTGGCTTATCCTGTGTTGATTTAATGGCTGTGGCTGTGGCTGTGGGGTAGGCTAGATTCTTGAAGTTCTTTTTCTATATAAATGAAGGTCTGTGCTTTTGACCATTTTTGTCTGTTCCCCAGTCTCTATCAATGATTCTCCTTTATGTTTCTTTAGTCTGATTTTTTTATTCAGATTTCACTGGTAAATGAGACAGTGTGATATTTGTAAGTATGTGTCTGGCTTCTTTCAATTAACATAATGCCCTCCAAATACATCCATATTGTAAAAATGACAATATTTTTCTTATCACAAGAATGAATACTATTCTCTTGAAAAAGCATTCCATATTTCATTTATCCATATATTTTATTCGATATGCTGACTACTATGAATAATACTACAATAAAATGGGAGCACATGAAACTTTACCTCATTCATAGTGTATCTTATGGTGATTTCCTGTATTTTGATATAGACTATATAGTAGGACTGCTAGATCATATGTTAGTCCTAACGACTCTTAGAATTTACATTCCCTACTATATTGTATAAGGGTTCCCTTTTCTCCATATCTTTACCTGTACTTGCTATCTTTAGCTTTTTTCTTTAAAAATGTTTATAGTTAAAATAAACATTTATTTATTTGAGACAGAGAGAAAGGGAAAATATGTGGGTTAGGGCCTCTTGCTACTGCAAACAAACTCCAGATGCATTCACCACTTTGCACATCTGGCTTTATGTATGTAATGGGAAATCAAACTCTGGTCTTTAGGCTTTGCAAACAAGTACCTTTAAGTGCCAAACCATCTCTCCAGCCCAACTTTTTAAAAAAAAGTTATAGCCATTGCAGTAGATGTGAAATGATATCTCATTATGATCTTAATTGGAATTTCCACAATTATTTGTGATAGTGAACATATATTCATATCCCTGTTAGTCATTTGTATGTCTCCTTTTGAGAAATTTCTATTTAGTTTTTTTGCCCACTTTAAATCAGATTCCCACCATCATTGGAGTAAACAAAATTTCTTATACATTTATCAGATAGATGACAAAAATACTCTCATTCTACAGATTATTTTTCTTCTGTTGATTATTTCATTTCATGTGCAGCAGCTTTTTAACTTGACATAAACTCATTTGTTTAGCTTTGCAGACAACTTGGAATCTCTGCACATAATTTGAATATTTTGAAATGCAGTCCCTACCAATAACACACCTGATTACAGCACCAAGTAGCTCAGTTCCTAGGTTATTTCCATATGAATATGCAAAGCTGAATGTAACAGTGGACCACAATGCCGATTCTCTTGGCACAAAATTATTTCCAATTTGAATTGATGGATGGTTCAAGGCATCTTTTATTTGGGGGAATGGTAGAAATGTAATTTTCTATATCAATGGTTCACCTTTAGGAAGTTAGCTAATTAATCAGTGTTATGGTTTCAATGTGTCCCCCATAGTTCATGTGTTGGGAATATACTCCTCCATGCAATAGCCTTGATAGGATTGCCTTTAGTAGTTAGTGATTAGCAAATATGGGCTCTGCCATCATGAATGGATTAATGCTGTGGTCATAGGAGCAGATGATTTATTAAGGGAGTGGATCCTAATAAAAGGTTGACTTTTGTTCCTTGTCCCCTTTTGTATGAATATGCTCTCCTGTTATATGTTGTGTTAACATTTCCTGAGGAGACATGAACAAATGTCTACTCACACCAGATAGGACTCTGACAACAAAACAATTCCACCCAAGTGCAGCTTGATGAACCAATGAGTTTAATTGTGGTTGCCTCCAGCAGCCTGGGACGTGGCCACACCACTGAAGAAGCTTGTCCCTTCCCCAGCAACCATTACAGCTTCTATGTCCTTCTATACCTTGTGAGCTGCATTCTTCCTTATGTTCCACTTGTGATCAGCTCATGTCTTGCCCCATGAGCCCTCCCTCCTTCTCACAAAGGAATATCAATTGCCCTGATCTTGTGAAGGTCTCTGATTTCAAGACAGCAACAATCCTGTCATGAACAGAGGAGTGTTTCACAACACATACAATTCCTTCCACCATATTATAATGCATCCTGAAAACCAACTCCAGGTGTGACCCTTAATCTTGGACTTTATTTTATTTTTGAGGTAGGGCCTCACTCTAGCTCAGACTGACCTGGAATTCACTATGTAGTCTCAGAATGGCCTTGAAATCATGGTGATCCTCCTACCTCTGCCTCCCCAGTGCTGGGATTAAAGGCGTGCACCACCACGCCTAGCAAGCTTGGACTTTCTAACTTCTAGAATAAATGTCTCTTCTCTACAAATGATGAAGTCTGTGCCACTCTATCACAGAGGTATGAAACAGAGTAAAATGGACAGTGAGGCTAAGGAACTTTGTGATAACTCTGTCAATTGTGGCAAGTTGGGAAACCTAAGGAAACCCTTTTATTTTTGGATGGGGAGAAGTGGGACCATCTAGGATTAAGCCTATATCATTTTTATTTGACACACTTTCACCTGCACCATTCAGCATGACAAAAGTGCCATAGGGACTTGACCTTAAGCTTCTCATGATGCATACATTTTGTGGTTTCCATGGAAATGGTTGCAAGGAAGCACAGATCTTGTACATGGCTTTGTCTAGGGAGCATGTTAGAATTATTTCTATGACCAATTCAACTCCATTCCAGGAAAACACATAGAGTGCTGTTCTTTGGTACTAAAATAGTTGGGGGCAGAATAAAGGCCAAAGGGCATGTTTTGGTCTTTGAATTCACCATGCTTACTCTGAATTAAAAGAGAGTAGATGTCAGAATACAGAAATGAAGCAAGAAGACTAAGGGCTAAAAAGCTGAATAAACTTGGTGATAAACTGAAAAAGCCAAACAGGAGAGGAGCCACAGACTGAGGAACAGGATCAGCAACATGGTGAATATACAGGGGCTGAGGAAGGGGTCACCTGTTTGATTGCCTCAGTACACCTGTTGCCCACTGGAGAAATGGCTATTTCAGATTCCTTATTCAAGATTTATGCTGTAGTAGTTAATCTTTTTTGTCAACTTGACAGAATCTAGAGTCATGTAGAAGATCAACCTAGGATTTTTGCTAACCACCTGACAAAGAAACTATTATGGATCACTCAGAATCTCTATTGATTATTTTCCAAAATGGTTACTGGTGGTGAACTATAATAGGCATACCCATACAAAGTATGGACAAATGCTGTCACATGCAATGTTTGCAAGAAGGCAACGCGAAGCACAAAGACCTGCATTCCTGTGGCAGGTCAAATACTAGGAGAAGAAAACATGCTAGAACAAGAGGGTATAGTATTAAAGCTATAAAACTTGCCACCTAATTATATCCTTTAGAAGAACTTTCAGGTCACCATATTATGCAATGTGTAAAAAGCTACACTTATGGAAGGGGTCACCAGAACTATGGGGAAAATCATTGTGGTCATCTTCTATGTGTCAGGGACACAGTAGATTATGCTGTTATGGGACTGGGCTCTGAGATCTTGAAATAAAGGCTGGGTGGTTGCACTTAACTATTCACAGCAAGGTAGATAGAATTGTTAGAACAAGCAGTGAGGTCAGAGAAAAAATTGGACTTCTAAGAAGCGGAGGATACAGTTACTGTAATCCAGCATCCCTAGGGATGAGAAAAATGGGCAGTCCAGAAGGGCATGGCTAAATCTAAACCATAAAACAAGTCAAGCACAGATGAACAAGAGGCTAAGCTAAGTTGGGTATAGGGAGGAGGGAAATGGGGGTACCATCACAAGACTTGCTCATACAATGTATCTAATTACAGACAATAAATATGAAAAACAAAAATTTTGTGTATAACCATATGTTTAATATTAATATATGTACATGTGCACATATTACTAAAAAGAATAAAAGGGGAAATTCCAAAATTGGAAAAAAATCATTATGTCTGGCCCAGTTTCTGTATCAGAATAAGTTTAAAGACACAGATCCTGCTAAATGAAGGAAAAGATTAGTTCCCAGGAGGAAAGGACTCTGAAACAACGTAAAAATGAGTGGCAATGATGATTCCATTCCTTCTCTAAAAGGATCTATGGCTCTTCACTGAGGCAGATGTATACTGGGGAGAATGGAATACCTAGACATTTTCAGAGCTGTTAAAATCAATATTGAATTCATATTGACACCATCGTAACTGAACTTTCTTCCTGGAGCTCTTTTTAGCATGGGTAGCAATGGGGGCTAAGTATTAAATAGGGCTTTGTTCCAGTAATGGTTTAGTGTGGATCAACTAGGTGGACAAATCCACCTAAAAGATGTATTTTTGGAATAGAAACAGGTAATAGTTTGCAGAACCTTCCCCTTCATTGGTCCTGTGATCTGTAGGGTAAGAGGTTTCACAATGGGGAGGCCCCTTTTGGAAGCCTCTGAAATGGCCTCCTATCTCACTAATATATTAAATAAGGATATTATACTTGAAATTCTGACTTGGTTGGGTCACATCCAAGGTCAGGCATTGTGTCTACAACATCACACCTAGTGCTCCCAGCATCTGTAGCCCTTATTGTTTAGCTTTTGGTCTTTCCGTCCCATCCCAGCTTGCAATTGCTGTGCACTCAAGGAACTCTAATCTTGCTACCACCAAATCTGTTTGGCTCCTTCTACATCCTCATCATATCCATTTATTCAAGCCCCTTTGTGCGTAATGCAGGTGGCCTGACACTCCACATTCAATTGTGGTTTCTCTAGACCTAGTTACCAATTACATGGCTCTGAGGTGACTGGCAATCTCCACTAGAGGGTATTTTCAGTCACTTCCCAAGAAGCACACTTTCCAGCTTAATGGGCATGCCTTCAATGACCTCCTGACACCTTTCCTCTCCTTAGAGCCAAGCCCTAGTTAAGATCTATTAGCCAGCCACCCTTCCTGTCTTTTATGAGTCTCGCCAGATCCACAGCTAAACTTTACTCTCATTATCTCTCCTACACAGTACCTAAGTACAGCCTTTGCTGATGATATAATTCAGTTCCTAAATTATTCTAAGGATGCTAGCAATTTCTGTCCTGGAATCAGACCACCAAATCCCACTTAGGGTAAATTCATTTGTAGCAAGCTGTGACTTAGCTGTTTTACGTGCCAGACAGTTTCAAAACAGGCCATCCTTCCCATGGTTGGAAGTGTTTGCTAACACCAGAAGAATACCCATAAGAGGAAGGATGGAATATACATGAACATATAACTTTTCCAGAATATGATTTTGTTTATGCTTCAGGTTATCTGACCCTGTAGTCACCAATATACTTTAACTTTAGATAGTACTCTGAATTCAGGTTTGTATTAATTCTGCTTTACACATACAACCACATAAAAGGGAGTTTTGGGTAGGTGATTAGAACTTTTTGGTAGTACAGCTGTCCATGAGTTTCCTAGTCTCCTGTAACTCTATTAAACTCATACATTTTACCAAACTGAACTTGATGGAATCTTTCTTGGTGTGTCTGTGCCCTCCTTATTTGGAGAGAACAGACATTTATTTTACATCTTCCCAGAAAACCCATGTAGCACAGTCACAAATGACCTCCTACAGGATACCTTCATATGAGAGAGAGGGGGAGTGAGAGGGGGAGAGAGAGGGAGCAGTAGAGAGAGAGAGAGAGAGAGACAGAGAGAGAGAGAGAGAGAGAGAGAGAGAGAGAAACAGGTTTGCCAATGCTGCCTGCCACATTGTAAGCCAAATACAAGTTATGTGCCACTTTGTGCTTCTGGCTTTTCATGGGTCCTGGGGAATTCAATCTGGGCCATCAGGTTTTACAAACAAGCAAATTTAACCACTGAACAATCTCTCCAGCCCCAAGTTTTGTAAGTTCTTTATATATTATAGACATTAGATTTGTCAGATATACTACTTTCAAATATTTTCTTTCACTCTCTGAACTGTATTTTCCTCCTTTTGTGGTCTCTGTGTGGAGTAGCATGTGTGCTCTGTGTGTGGCATATTCACATATGTGTGTGCGTATATACATGCGGAGGCCTGGGGAGGTTGTCTGGTTTCCTCCTCTATTGTTCTTCCCACCTTATTTCCTTCAGACAGAGTCTCTTACTGAGCCTGGAGCTCCCCGTTTTTCAGTTAGACTGGATAACCAGGAGCCCCGGTGATCCTCCTGTCTCTGGCCCCTCAGGGCTGGGGTCTCAAGTATGTGCAGCCACACTTGGATTAGAATTTGTGTATGAAGTGTTAGTCTTTGACTGAAATTCAGTTTTTGCTTTATGGACTTCTAATTGTTCCAATACCATTTGTTGAAAATGTTATCTTTTCTCCACCAAATTGATTTTGCACCTGTGCCAAAGAAAATCAATGGTGTGTGTGTGTGTGTGTGTGTGTGTGTGTGTGTGTGTGTGTGTGTGTGTGTATTTCTGGATTTTGTGCTCTGCTCCATTGATCCATGTGTCTATCATTCTGCCAGTATCACAAACTTCTGATTATTGTGCTATAGTTATATAATAAAACTTGAAATTAGCTAGATTGATTCTTTTTTCCCCTTCTAAGTCTTTTATTTTTATTTAAAAAATTATCTTTATTGCCTAAAATTTGATACATTGATTAAGTAAATATTGTGTTTATTTCCCTCCATTTCCCTTCCCCCTGCCTGCAATCCACTGGGTATCCTCTTTGGTGGGCACAGTGGATCAATCCATGTGTCAAGGGGTTATGGATAACACAGGAGGCAAATAGGTTGCCTCCCCTCCTTTATAACTTGTAGCTGAGGGGGGTAATCTCTTCCACCACAGCTCTTACAATCTTTCCGGCCCCTCTTCCTTTCAGTCCCCTGAGTCATGGAGGGTGAGTTTAAGTCTGTTTCATTGTAGTTGTTTTGACCTTAAGAGTCTCTGTGATTCTATTTTAAGTTGTGTTGGTGTCTGTCTCGCTGACTTAACCTGGGTTGACTGATTGGCTGTGGTTATAGGTCTCTTTCTTGCCCCACCACTGTCTCAACTGTTTCACTTGGGGCCTACAAATGGGCCTGGGGTGGTTCATCTCTTGCTTGGATATCAGCCTTCAGCCTGCGATTCATCAGTGGGGTTGAAATGACCAGAGCTCTCTCACTGCCTTCTGAAAAATACATAGAGAATCTCCATCGGAGAGTGAGATTGGTATAGGTTAAATGAGACACATTTCTAATTTGGCAAAATTCTATTGAGATTAGCCTCTCTGTAGTTCTCTGGTAATAGGGATTTCTTTTTCCAGCCCGTTTTTGGTTCCTGTAGGATTTTGCCCTGAGTCCCAATTCCAGTTAAGGGTTTCTTGGCCAGTCTAAAAGCTGTTGAATACCCCCACCCCCGAAGTTTTGGTGCCTCTATTGCACCAGTGACCATTTCTTGGAACGTTGATCTCTCCCAGAAGGAAGTGTGTTCAGCCTTCTCATGGCAACAGACTGCATTTGTATCAGTGGTCTTGGTTTTCTCATGTATCGTTGACCAATTTCGCCTGGCAGCTTATGTTGTGCCTTCCAGCACTGCACTTGCTTAGATTGATTCTTCATACTTTGTTCTCAACCTTTTTGAGCTATTCTAGTTCCTTTGAGTTTTCAAACACATTTTACAATAATTCCTATCAAAGTCTGGGTAAGATATTTCATAGGTATATATTAATATATCTTATTCTGACTACCTATCATACAATTTATTTGCTTATTATAGATATATGCTGTCTCTGTACCTACAGAAAATACTTTGCTTGGGTTTTGATGGACATTGCATTAAACATGCATGTTAATTTAGGCAATCTTGACGTATTCAATCTACTTGCCTATTTTTCATATGCATGTATACATTCCATGAGCATATTCCTCCCTCATGCCCCATAACTGTCCCTTTTTATACCTCTCATCTTTTATTTTGAGAATTTCTATCCATAAACATGCATTTTCTTTACTTATTTAAGTATTCTTTATTTCCACCTTTAGCATGAACAGTTTTCACCATATCATTTATTTACATATTTTGACAGATTTACATGGAAATCCTTCATTTTAAAAGCAATTATAAATGGTATTATATTAAGCTTTGTGGCTACTTGTTCTTGGTATATAAACAAAGAGTTTTGGCTTTTGCTTGTTGATCTTGTATCTTGCATCTTTTCTGAACTCACATCCATTTTATGAGATTTGTATAAATTCTTAGGTATTTTCTATGAAGATCATCATGCTATCCTGTAAATAACATGGGAATGTTTTGTATATTTCTTTCTGATATATATGTGTGTATAAGAAATAAATATATATTCTATATATACTTATATATAGAATATATATTATTGTATATTATATATATTTATTCTCTAGTCTTGCCTTTTTGTGTGTGTTGAGAATTGATATCCTCACTTAGGAGCAATGCAATCCAAATTACAATTTTATGAATATTAGCTGTTTTAAAAACACTAATTTTCAATTTCAGCAAATTTTCATTTATTAATATTTTTGAGGTAGCTTTGCTATTACAATCTTTGTTTCTTTAAAAGAGGTTTTTATAAGAAAAAATGTTTTCTATTTTAGCCAATTTTATTGAGATAGGTTGAAATAATGAGTTGTCCGTAGGCAGAGCATCAGGAGTATGCCTCAGAATACTGATACTGTTTGTGTACTATTTATTCACAACCATGAGATGCAGTTATACATCTTGAATACTACTACTTGAACACTACTCTTCAAACTTGGTGTCATGTTGGACTTTTCAAAGATTGTAGAAACAAAGCAGCTCACTAATTTAAATTATAATGATGGCACGAATATATTGAGAACCACTACTATTTTTATTGAGGAATTCGATTGTCATCAACTTGGAATGATGGAAGAGAAAAGGAACTTAAGTTAAATTCTAATGTAAAATACTAGAGACACACATAGGGGCTGTGGGTGGTAGGTTGTTTCTTTGAAGCTATTTTTTCCAAAGAAATTTCTTTTTCTGGAAATCAGCTACAGATTTCCTAGATACTATTATATTGGTATACACTATCCATTAAAAGTATTCAGACTTCATTCAATAACTTGAATAGTAACTGTGCATAAAATATCTTTGCATAGGGCTGGAGAGATGGCTTAGCAATTAAAGCATTTGTGTGCAAAGCAGAAGGATCCAAGTTCAATTCCTCAGTACACATGCAAAGCCAGATGCACAACGTGGCACATGTGTCTGGAGTTCGTTTGCAGTGGCTGGAGATCCTGGTGCACCCATTCTCTCTCTGTGTCTGCCTCCCTCCCTTCTCATTTCCCTCCTCTCTCAAATAAATAAATAAAATATTTTTAAAAATAGCTTTGCATAGGTACAGTATTTGAAGGTGGGTCTCTAAGAAAATGGTCAGCCTGTTATTCTTTACTTCCCATTTCATTATTCCCCCCCCCTCTGTGTGTGTGTGTGTGTGTATACATGCACATGCATGTATGGCCACACCAGATTTTCTTGCCATTTCAAACAAATGCCCAATGCTTGTATCACTTCTTGAGTCAGGCTGCCTGGGGAGCTGGGCCAGAGCCAGCTGGATTTCAATGAAGTGCCTTTAATTACTAAGCCATCTCCACAGCCTCTTTACTTCTCATTTTTGTTCATGGATATACTTCACTTTCAGTCTGGCCCTAGCAGGTCTAGTTATATGCCTATGCTTACTTTCTTTGTTAAATTTTGATTAATTAATTAGAGGTGAGGAAGAATAACCTTCAAGTTATTATTTGAGATAATTTACTAGGGCACACCCATTAAGGCAGAATATCTGGCTTTAAGATCTACTGTGTTGGTCAAGCTACCTTTTAAATATTTATGTATATACCCATAGATTAGTGCTGCTCTCAGCCTTGATAAGAGAAGTTTCTTTTTGCAGTGTGCAGAGATGCATAGTATGTGAAAATGCTGAGAACAGGTAACTCCTGGGTGCTCAGTCCTAGATGGAACATTTATACCACTCCTCCAAGGCTCAGGAAACATGCAGAAGAGAGGATAGAAAGAATGTAAGAATTGGAGGATAGGGAGGAGTTTTGTGGGATGCTGATAAACTCATTAACTCATGGCAGCTGTTGGTTACCTGCACAACATTCTGTCATGGATGGGGGAGGGACTTACAAAGCCCTGCAGGGAGAGGGGAGACATTTTCTTTGGTGGTGTAGCCACTGGTAAGTTGCCCATACTTCAGTAAATATCCCCCCACACATACACATGCTCTTGCCAACACCTTAATTTAACTCACTGAGTCACAAAAAACCATGAAAGTAAGAAAAGGTGTTAGGAATGGGAAGTTGTTTAGTGGAATGGGTTAAGATTGGGTAACAGGGGTGGATATGATCAAAATGCATTATATACATGTATGAAATTGTCAAAAATAAAATAAAATCAAAATATATTCTGGTCTGTTCTATCTGGTAAAATGAAAAAATTACATGAATTTGGTGTATTAGAGACTGCATCAGTGCCTTATATATAGAAAGCCCCCAGTAATGCTTCTAGGATGAATAGCCTGTAACACTTGAGCTTCTGGATTAGCATAAGCTATGCTCAGCTATGGGGTTTAGAATGAAGCATCACCTCTATGCCTCAAATAAAGCTTTGGTGTTGAGAATTTTCATTCCCATAAAGCATGAGTGACTCTACATTGAGCTAACTTCTTGGAGAAGTTGGTGTTGAGATGGATGTTTGAAAGTCAGAGGTTTTCTGTGGATAGGATGGTCATTGTATAGCTGAAGACATCTTTACAGTGTAAGATGATGCCAGGATGAAATATGCTGGTGTTGTGACTAACAAAGAGAAATGAGGGTAAGAAAGAGAATTCTGGCAGACAATAGGGTCTTCATGTGTTGGATATGTATGATAGAAGAATAAACAAGTGAATTCAACTTCTCAAGCACTTTACAGACAGCCATCTCCCCAGCCCCTGTGTTATATTTTTATTGTGACAATTTGTACTTCCAGGGGATGTATAAGCTTTTCAGAACACACCATAAACTATGCTAAATGGTCTTTGTTATTATTTTTTTGAGAGAGGAGGGGAGAGGAGAGGAGAGAGAGATAGAGAGAGAGAGAGAGAGAGAGAGAGAGAGAGAGAGAGAGAGAGAGAGAGAGAGAGAGAATGGGCATGCCAGGGCATCCTCCTGCTGTAAACAATCTCCAGATGCACATGCCACTTTATACATCTGGCTTCATGTGGGTACCCAGGACATCAGGTTTTCCAAGCATGTGCCTTTAACAACTGAACAATCTCTCCAGCCCCACAACTTAGTATGGGTTTGCCAATATGATTTGGAAGCTTCTCAATCAATAGATGTGGATTGTTTGGAAGCTTATTGCTGTGAGGTTGAGGTAATGCCTGTCTGAAAGAGGTAGAGCCCCTCATTTTGTCTCTATAACACTAGTAAGGAACTTCGAGTATGGTTACCTCAAACTGTTACTCAATACCATATGCGAAGAGATTGTCCTTAGGTTTTAGAGGATCAATTCAAACACTTGATACAACCATGGGTCCCAGGTTAATCAGTCACATTCAATTCTGCAATTAGTTCTGAAAAGGCCTTCTGATAAGTGGCAAGTTACCTAGACTCCCTGATTAAGTAATTTATAGTATTGGGCCACAGAACTTATAGCTAGAATCCCAAATCAGACGAATAATGCAGATTTTCTTGGATATAGAGAGGTAATTGGATCCCCATTAGTAAAAGGGGTTAGCCATGAGCAGTAACACTTCATAGTAATAACACCAGGTATTCCTTTTCATATGTTTTCTCTTGAGCATCTTAATTCAATGTTCTCTAGTCATCTCATTGTAGGAAAAGTCTCCAGTTAAAGCAGCAGAAGCATAGCAGAGTATACCACCCAGAAGTCTACCTTGTGAAATGCCATCTTGCTGGCCTTTAGAGGCAACAGTAGAAAACGAACCTTCTACTGTCACTGCCACATCCTTATTAGTATGGTGATGGTGGTGGCCCCTGTGCATGAAGTGGTTATCTCTCCTTCAGTGAGAAGCTATAGGGTGCTTCTGTTTAATTTTTCAGACACACCTGGATTCACACCCTGAAATTCATTATTGATAAAATAACAAGAGTGTGTTCAATCTATTTTGTTATTATTTTTTTTCTGAGACTTCTAGAAAACTCAGACTAGAGGTTTTTTGTTTTGACTCGACAGATGGCACTATAGGTCATATACATGTAACTGGATGGCTATTAAAAATACATTATACATCATATTTTTATGAAAATAAGGCTTATCCAAATCTCATGACCTAACAGAATCCTAGGTACACAAAATATCTCCAAGTCTGGAGTTGCATGTTACCAGTACTTTCCCCCAGAAGTGAGAGTGACAGGGCAGTGAGCTGGTGAAAAGCTCTATCTAGCTCCCAACTCCGGTCTAACTGGGCCTCTGTATGTGTCATAATGGACACTAGAGGGCACCCGTATGCTGTTAGAACTTGTGTGCCTAAGTACAAGTCATAGAACTACATACAGCATGCAGAGAAGTTTGCCTTGTCTGCAGAAGGCTTTATCAGATGTTGCTGCTGGGGCCTGGGCTCTGATAGGGGACATTCGGAAGAAGATTACATACTCATTAGGAATTCAGAGTTCAAGCAGATCACTGAGACATGAGAGGATGTATTAAATATCAAGTCTCACTATGTGCAGGCTCCCAAATCTATATTTCTAGATTTTTTTCCCTTAGGAGTCTCATGGCTACACTCAACTGGCTACTAGGTTTATAGGTACCTGAATAACCTTCAGATCCCTTCACCTAAAAGTTTCTAAGGTGGAACTTGTAGTTTTCTGCATTTCCTTCTCATATACTCTTCACATTCACAGTCTATGTCAGAACACAACTTGTGATATCCCTTCTCTATCTCACAGACCTGCTCATTTCCCAGTATTTCCTGTCTTAGAAAATTGTGTGTCCCTGTTATTCAAGTTTTAAAACTAGGCCCTTAATTTTCATGTTTATTTATTTGCAAGCCGAGAGAGATAAAGAGAAGACAGAAGAAGTGAGGGAGAGAGGAACTAAGCCATGTCTCCAGCCTAAGTTTTTAAGCTTGATATCTGATTTTTTCATCCATCCTTCTATCTTCTATCCAATTATCCTGTCCTATTAATTGTATTTCTTAAATATCATTTGAATTTGTACAATTTCAAAATTCCCCATTCCAGGCCACCATTTTCTTTAGCATAGATTACTACAATAGGGTAATAGACATCCCCCCTGTATCCAGCATGGACCTCTCATTCATTCTCCACTCAGCATCAAAGGTCTAGTTACAAATCAAAATCTATGTCATTCCTTCACTTGAAATGACTTAATAGATTTGGTAACTTTTAGAATGATGTTTAAGTGCTTTAGTAAAGGATTCTTTCATGCTGCATTTGAGGTGTCTATTTTGGTGCCATGTACCATTGAAGAGAAATTGATGGTGAACCTATAAATGAAGCATTACAGTCTCTGCTTTCATGGAGCATTACAGTCTCTGCTTTCATGGAGCTTAACTACTAGTCGACAGCATACATTGAACTGATAGTATAGAGCCATGGAAGGCTTTGCACGTTGGCTTCCTGCTCATGCTCCAGCCCATGACTTCCTCCCCATCCTTCAGAATACAATTTAGCGAAGCAGAGATACCTACAGTTTACAAACACTCTTCCTCTTTCATGCCTTCACACCTTAGGACAGGTCTTTTCTCTCATTGAGCAATGCCTGCTGCAAGGTTCCCATCAGGTAAAAACCTATTCATCTTTTGAAAGTCATTTGAGGTTATACCCTACTGGAATCTCTTTCTGAATATCTTTATCTAAACCCATGAGAGGTGTCATTGCAATGTCATAGCATCCCGCTTACCTTCGCTGCAGCATTTTCCACATGACATTATTGTTTAATGTTTCCTCTCTCTCTCCCTCTCTCTCTCCCTCTCTCTCTCCCTCCCTCCCTCTCTCTCTCTCTCTCTCTCTCTCTCTCTCTCTCTCTCTTTCCCTTAGAATCTATCACAGAGACCTTACCCTGGCGGATAAGGAGAGGGCTATGTAAAGCTGCTCATGTTTTCCGTCTCTTACTTTCTTTGTTTTCAACCAGTCCTTGGACTTATCTAACTCAAGGTCTTCCACACAATTGTAACTTGTGACCCTTTGTTCAGTGTCTTTCATTCTCAGCTAGTTCCTTCAGCAATGTTCTTTTGAGAGCAAGGGCTAGACTAACCAAAAGGTGCAGAGGAGGTTTTTCTGCCTGCCTTTCACTATTCCATGATAGTATACTTTATCCAAGTGCTACAAATTGAGCAAGGATAATGTAGGACTGACAAGTGAAATTCTCTCATACCTGACCTTCTGAACCAGTTCTGAGGGACCCAGTTATTCTCCAATTGTGACATTCAGAAGGACATTTAGTCTTTTCCCCCCTTTATTCAAGAGACTAGAGATGAAACAGACTTTCCCACTTCAATTACAGTATCATACTCTTAATTAAGGGTTCTAGTTATATTTTAGTGCTGTTTGACTGATATCTCATCTGCCTGATTCCCTGAAAATGGGACACAGCTTATCTGACTACCTGGAAATGGGACATAGCTATGTTTAAATGACATACTCAAACTCCCATGCATACCTTCATCCCATTTTCTGTTCCAGTTGAATCCATCTGGTTTAAGCACTAGAGCAATAAATTTCATGTCTGTCATCAGAAGTAATTTTCAGCGTTCAGCAGAGTTGAATTTATGAAGTCCAGCTCCTCTGCCATTGCTGTGAACCTATGATCATATGGGTAGTTGGCTCCATGGTAGTCAGGGAGAATCCCGCCCCCCACCATATGTATAACACACACACACGCACACACACACACACACACACACACACACACACACACACTACTTAAAGCACAGTAAGCATATATAATACTATTTAGAAAGTCACCTATGTACAATGACTTAGCAAGACTTCAGTAAAAAGAAGGCAGATGCAATCTTTGACACTATGAAAGCAGCCAAGTCATGTAGATCTTAAGTGGTGGAGATGAGGTCAGAGTCTGGGCTCCAAAGTGCACACTTTTTCCATTACACTGCTCAACTTTCAAGAATGAACTATGGTGCATTTCATCTTGAACTTTTGTCTTTTGGCTTCTTTCAGAGGAAGGAGTGGAAGGGCACTTATCACCACAGATGGGAGCAAGGAAGAAGCATCTGTAAGAAAGAAATACAACTCAAATGAAAATCATACTCGACACTAAATTTTTTCAAATCTACCTTCAACTAAATGTTGAAGCTTCTCTAATACATTTCTTCATTTCTGTGCTTTTGTTCAGGTCGGCTCATATACACATTTGATATATCCTCCATGTCTGCATTCCCTCCTTTTACATTTCTCACCATCCATAGATATTTTGTTATGATGTTTTTCAAAGCACAGAGCTGATCAAGTGACTGTTCAGGTTAAAATCCTTTGTTTTAGCTTTGATTTTCCAATTTTATTTTTAATATCTTATTGTCAAATATTAGATAGATTGAGCAAATCTTGTGATGGTACCCCCATTCCCCTCTTCTCTATCCCCAACCCACTGGGGGCCCTCCTCAGTGGACATACTAGAAAATCCTTTAATAGATCTCCATTGACAAAGACATATAAGAATTTTAATAATGAGATTTTTTTCTCTGAAAAATTGTTTTTATTATAGGTTACTCTCCCAACTGCTCTCAACCTCAGTTTCCACATCTGTAAAATGGTGCTGAAACATTTATAGCTCCCTGGATTTTCTTAAGCATTATTAATTATGAGATGTTGACTTAAGTTTTCTGGCATCATAGGCCATGCTTCCAGGTATGGCAAATTCTAGCCATTTTTCTTTTTCTTTTCATAAAATTTTATTTTATTATGTTGGGTAATCATTGGGTACATAAGGCCATTTTATACAAGTATATAATGCCCTGCTATCCTTCTCTTTACTCCCTCTATTTTAATATTTTATTTATACAGAGCGAGAGAGCGAGAGAGGGAGAGAGAGAGAGAGAGAGAGAGAGAGAGAGAGAGAGAGAGAGAGAGAGAGAGAGAAAGAGAATGGCACTCCAGGGCCTCTAGCCACTATAAATGAACTCTAGAGCTTATGTGCCTTCTTGTGCATCTGGCTTTACGTGGGTACTTGGGAACTGAACTCGGGTTCTTAGGCTTAGCAGGCAAGTGCCTTAACTGCTAAGGCATCTCTCCGGCTCCTTTATATTATTATATAAAATAATAAGTTATTTTATATATTTTATTTATAAATAAATAAAAAATAATTTATTTATTTGATAGATAGAAAGAGGCAGAGAGAGGGGGAGGAATGGGTACACCAGGGCCTCCAGCCACTGCAAAGGAACATGATACATGTGCCACCTTGTGCATCTGGCTTTATGTGGGTACTGGGAAATTGAACCTTCACTTGTAGGCTTTGCAAGCAAGTGCCTTTGACCAATGAGTCATCTCTGCAGCCCTTCTCCCTCTCTTATTAGCTCACTTTGTTCCCCTTGACAATTTCACTCCTACTTTCATGCCCTGTGTACATATATGATTTCACGTATCTATATAAAATCTAGGATCCACAAATGTGAGAAAAACTTGGATATTTAACTTTATGAGATTGGCTTAATTTGCTTAGTATGATTATTTTCACCTGCATTTTTTCCTGAAAATTCTATGACTTATTCTTCTTTGTAGTTGTAGACTTCCATTGTGTATTTACGCTGCATTTTCTTTTCCCATTCCTTTGGTGATGGACACCTAGGTTGGTTCTATAACTTAACTATTGTAAGACATGCTGCAATAAACATTGATTGCAAGCATCTGTGACATATTGGCGTGGAGTCTTGCACCTAGGAGTGGCATAGCTGGGCCTTAAAGTTGGTCTATTTTTATTTTTATTATTTTTATTTTTAAATTTTTTTTAGGAACTATCATTCTGACTTTCTTAGTGCCTGGACAAATTTACATTCCTTCCAGCAGTGTATAAGGTTCCCTTTGTCTACATCCTTGCCAGCATTTTTTATTTGTTTTCTTGATGACTGACACCCCTAACTGGGCTGAGATGGAATCTCAAAATGGAGTTTTTCTTTCTCTCATGACTAACAATGCCAAATATTTTTCATATGTTTATTGGTGTTTGCACTTCATCTTTTGAGAGCTCATGTTATTAGGCGATTTATTGATAGAGGTGCTTTGTTGAGTTCTCTCTTCTATCCAAATATAAATCTGATGTCACATGTATGGCTAGCAAAGATTTCTCCCATACTGGAGACAGTCTCTTCACTCAATTCTTTCCTTTTTCATTTAATGAGGTCCCATTTGTCAATCGTTGGCATTATGTCCTGAGTGACTGGAGTCCTATTCAGAAAGTGATTGCCTATGATGATATTGTAAAGGCTTTTTTTCCAACTTTTTCTCTGCCTGTTTATGTATTTCCTGTCTTACATTAAATTTATTGATCCATTTGAAATTTACTTTTGTACACGGTGAGAAATAGGGATCTGGTTCTCTCATCAGTTTTCAAGCACAACATAAGCTCCTGGGTCACTAAAATCCATCCGTATTTACATTTCATCAGAATGAGTTCAATTCTTTGTTAACATGTAGACATTATTTGGGCTTTCCTTTCCTACATTTAGACTGGTAAGTATACTCAGATAATGATCTCACCTTTAGGTGGATTTATGTTTCTTCATATTTATGGACTACAGTAAATCATCTATGTTGTCTGATAATCTAATGTTTTGCTCAACAGCTGTCTCTTCCAGTTCCCATAATATCTTTGCGAGACTTCCATGAACCTCCTCCTACTTTCTGCTCTTTAATTTTCCCATTTTTTTTTCAGTACTTGACCTTCTTGGCTTTTTCTCCTACAATTGTGCTTTTATTTAACCCATGATATTGGGCCCTTTCTTTGAGCCTCAACAGAAAACTGTCCCTCATTATGGGTAAGATTATGTCTCTGGGAAGGAGAGATGGCCCTGCAGTTAAGGGAACTTCCTGGCAAGGCCTGGTGGCTTTAGTTTGATTGTTCAGTACCCACGTAAAGCCAGATGCACAGAGTGGCACATGCATCTGGTGTTCGTTTGCAGTGTCAGGAGACTCTGGTGTACCCATACTTTCTCTGTCTCTCCTTACAAATAAATAAATAAAATATTTTTAAATAAAAGATTATCTTTTTATCTTTATATCTTTATATCTTCATTTTCTCACGCCTGACCTGGAATCAGGATCGTTATTTTCTAAAATGTTTAAAAATCCTTTTATTAAAAAAATAAAATAATGACTCTTTTCTTACCCAGTAAATATGCTTAAGGTTTTTTCTTCTACTGTCTTTTGTTTGGCTCTTGTTTCCCATCACAGTTCAATTGGTTGAAAATGTGGTGATTACTGACCAGGAGTCTTCATTTATCAGGAAGGGTTTTATGAAAAGGAGATATTTAGAAAGTACTGTGTGTGAATAAGGTGTCTGTTGAGGCGAAGAATTAAAGTAGATGATAGATAATGACAAAGGACTAATGGAAATAATAACGCTATAAAGACAGCACGAAACAGCTGGGGTAAAACTAGTGGTTACTGAAAGAAAAAGAAAGCATGGGTTTGCTTCACAGGACATGTGCAAAACAGGAAAGGAGGGGTAAGAAGCCCATAAGCAAGTAAGTACTCCAGGTTTCCTGAAGATGGCGCCCCCGTAACGGAATTAGGAGGAACTAAGACCTAGGGAGACCTAGGGAGTAGAAATTTACAGACAAGGGAAGAGTAAGACCTGCTTGCTCCTTTCCGCCCCTTTCAACTCTAAC
>PVHP010026766.1:0-19184 GCA_004024765.1 Zapus hudsonius | reverse complement strand
TGAACCTTCATCATGGATAAGGAATTATGTAATTACTTATCCTTACTTAGCCTTCTAAGATGTAAATTTCAAAATGAAAAATTATTTTACTGAATTGAATACTTAATAATGATTGATCAACATCTTAAAAGAATTTATTTTTATGTATTAAAATATGAATGAAGCCTCAGACTAGTAACTATCAATTTAAACTTAATTCATTTATTAATTTTGTTACAGAGATATAGTATTCTACATATATACCATTCTGTATGTAACATTTTACATACATAGCATTATATATTTTATATTAACATAGTTGAACTGGGGATGGTAACCCAACCTGTAATCCCTGGTCTCCAGACACATAAAAATTCAGGAGTCCAAGTTAATCCTCAGCCACACAAGTTTCAGTTCAGCTTGAATTACCTGAAAATCTACCTCAAAAAAAAATAAAAAGTCCAAGTCATAAGAAATTTAAAAAAAAATCTGTGTAAAACATGCGAATGTAAGTCCGTTGGGGAACTGGAATTCAAATACTAGTTCAAAGAAGAAAATGAACTATGTGAAAATGACTCACTTAAAAGAATTTGCTCATGTAATTTTAAAGGCGCTGATGTTATATAACAAATCCCTATGGTATTTGGATTGCATTGCCTTGTGTACATGAAAGGAGTAACTTAGTTTGAGTTTTAAATATCGATATTCACAAGCCACAGGAAATTATATTCCCTACAACCATTTAAACTTACTTTTAAAAGTTTTACATTGCAACTTAAATACGTGCTAGAACTTTTGAAAAGGATTCTCAAGGGGGGAGTGAGCAGAGCTCTGAGCTCCGGCTCCAGGTAGTTCCAGCGCTGTCCACAAGGTGGCAGTAGTGTCCGCACAGCATGATGAATGTCCAAAGCTGTTTCCTTTGCAATCAGCATGGAAAATAGTTTACATTTCCCTTGCATTCAAACAAAAAATGTCCATTGTGTCTTACCATTCGCCACATTTCAAGCTGTTTCATTAAATTTCCCTGGCATGTAACAAACAGCAGCTGTAAGTACCAGCCAGCGCTATGTAAATCTTTTCACTCACCTGGAAAGGATCTGGGCAATTAATTTTTTTTTCATATTCCTTTTTGCTTTTCTTCTCTCAAGTGCCGACAGATTCACCCTCCCCCACCTCGGTTGCTAAGAAACTAAAAGAGCTTCTTTGCTCTTGAACACTAACCATGAACTCTACCGAGAATATGGCTACCGCCCAAATTACCTCCTCTTTCTAAAAACACCAGCGCAGAATGCTTGTGACTTTTGCTCATAGCAAGGAAAATCACATCACAATAGATAAATGCAGGAAAAGGGAACCTAGAAAGCTCCAGCAACTCTGAACATTTGCCGAAATACTGTAGTAAGGGCCCGATTGCCTTAACATGATTGTAATGTTACTGAGCACTTTGTATACCGGACACTCTGCTAAATGTGTAGTGGGCATTGTTTCTTTGGTCGTCTGAATATTACCTAAGACTCCACTCTACTTTCGGAATTTAGATGAATATGGTCCACTGTTGTTTTGGGAAAGAACTGGAAGCAGAAAGCTAGAATAGACATTCACACAGCCATGCCTACACATGTATGTATATAAACATACATACATACATACATACATACATACATACATACATACATACAACCTTACCAGGGTTTCACTATGTAGCCCAGGCCGCCTCAAATTCCTGATCTTCCCTCCTTAGCCTCCTAAGTGCTGAGGGAATAGGCATGTATCATAACGCCTAGATGTAAATTTATCATTTAGTTTAATTTTTGTTTGTTTGTTTGGTTTTTCAAGGTAGGGTCTCGCTCTAGCCCAGGCTGACCTGGAATTCACTATGTAGCCTCAGGCTGGCCTTGAACTCACAAAAATCCTCCTACCTCTGCCTCCCAAGTGCCGGGATCAAAGGTGTGCACCACCACAGCCGGCTATTTTAATTTTTGTTTTAATCTTCCAGATTGGAAATCTGACAACCATAGAAATAAAAAGAATTGCCTTTCATAGAACTAGTCAGTGGTAAAATTGATCTGTGATAACACATGACGCTTGCTCATGGTGGATGCAAAATGTTACAGAAACTACCCTCACCCTGCAGGTTTCGCCAGCGTGGAAAGGCAGGCTGGGAATTTCTCCTCTGAAACTCTGCAAGGTCCCCTCAGTGCGTGGAGGGAATGTATGCAGTCCTTGTAGTGGTTCAGAGTGAATGGAGTGTGGATCTTGTACTGTCTGAGAAAGACATCCCCTCACGATGGTCCTCAGTTTCTTCTCTGTAAAAGGAAAAACAAGAGATATTTGTGTATTAACTGGAGTTTGTTATGATCCTATAGTAAACAGACCCCATCATGTATAATGGCTCACACCCTACGTGAGTTTTCTCCTCATTGACAACAACCTCACCTTCATGGTGACAGGCCAAGGACAGTCCTGTCATCTTCAAGGAGGGGCTTTCAAGGTCACCCAAGTATCCTTCTCACTCAGGTAAGCTGGACGTAGGATGACATGATTCGGAGGCATCTGGAAGTCAGAGGCAGGACACTTCACTTGTTCCCACACTTACCAGCTGGAAGCTCACAGGCATTGAGAACCACAGGAGAGGAGCTGTGAGGTGCAAGCCAGCAGGGAGGGGAAAAGGCCAGAACTCAGAACACACTCAGTCCTCTCTGCCTAGAGGCTGATTTTGTGATCATTTCTTACCACGCCTACGGTAAGTGTTTCTTACATGTTAGCATCCCTCCTCCTTCCTTTCTCAGTTTCCCTTTCCTCGATAAAATATTTCTCATATAATGTCTAACCATTTAGTCACAAGGTAACTTAATTGAAATTAAAGCATGGAAGTACTGGTGAGGTGTGTTTTAACTGGCTTTGTTTTTATTGTTCTGTTTTCCAGATAGGGTCTCACTAAGTAGCAGCCTAAGCTGACCTTGAACTCCTGATCCTCCTGCCTCCGTCTCCCAAGGATTTTTATTGTTATTTCTACTCCACAGACATCAACTGTTGTAGTCAGCGCCACATCACTCTGAAGAACAGCCGGACCAGGCACCGTTTAGGGGAGGAAGGGATTTATTTCAAGCTTACAGATCCAGGGTCAAGTTCCATCAGTTATGGAAGAAGCTGTGTCTAAACATCCAAGCAGAGAGAAACCATCAAACCAGCAAACACAATAATCAGCAGACAAAACCAGCAGCATGCAGCAGAGATCCAGGCAGAGTTCAAACCTCTCTGCAAACCTTTTGCCTGGAAATCAGATCCACCCCCAAACACACCTTAAGGCAGGACCCCAGGATCTGTCCCCACGGACACCTTCTGCAGCCAGATCACTGAAGAAGCAAGTTACATGCTTTAATAAAGCACCTGATTCTATGGGAGACATACACTCAAACTCCCACTTCGGCTATGCTATGCTTATGTTTTCTTCCTGTTTATCTCCTCCATGGCTGTAAAACAACTGGTTCATTAGACTATAGCTAAAGAAGGATTCACAATTATGCCAAAATTTCCACCAAATTTGTCACTATTCTAGAACGTCACAAGTTCTCTGAAGGTCAACCTGCCATCTTTTCTGTTGGAGGCCATCATGAGCAAGCATTTTAGCTAACCAACTTGGGGGATGAGGCATCCATGGTGCATTCATTCCAACAGTGACCTTCCCAAACCAGCCAGCTCCTAACTACCCACCAGCTAGTGGCAACATAGGAACCAGCTCACACTCCTGGTCACACACATGACCCACAGCAACAGACCCACCCAGTACATTCGAGGTGTTGTTTCAAGTCACTGAATTTTGGGATGGTTGCCATTCAGGGGAAGCTTGTATTTAGAGCTCGACTGAGGAGTGGGCTAACCAGTAACCCATGAAGATCCACCCAAACATCACAGGACACTATAGTTTCCCCTCAGTTCCTATGAGGATTAGTTCCAGCCCCTCCCCCACCCCACAGATGCCAGACTCCAGAGGAACTTAAGTCCCTAAAGGAAAGTGGGCCAATACTGCATATGGTCTCTCAATACCCTTCTGTAGAAATCAGGGAATTGGGGATACCGACACATTATTTGCTCATACATGTATCTAATTATGGAGAATAAAGATATAATTTTTTAAAAATACCCTTCCATATACCTTAAGTCATTTCCAGATTACCTTTAGCTGCCAGTGCAATGTAAATGTTGTATGAATGGTTATTTCCTACTGTTGGGCACTGCTTGTTGGCACTGCTAGTGAGGGCACAGAGAACAAAGGGTTAAGGATGTTTAAGCAGGTGAAACCCCAATAATTCAGTAGGCATTTCCCAGCTCCATCAATCTTGACTCCCAACCCCCATGGGCAAGCCACAGGAACCCAGCATTCCCATCTCAGCATGACTGGCAATGGGTGTCAGACCCAAGTAACGAGTTTCCTTGTACCCATCCCCACTGACCGTGGCTAGAATCACACATTTCCCACCACTCAGGCCCCCCAATTATACAAATTACATATGCACAGGTTGTCTGCTCTCACCTATCCCTTAGCAGATTACCAACTCACCACCCTGGCTATCCAATCCCCTTCTTCTCTCCCCTATTCCCCATCCCCCTGGTTCCCTTTCCCTATAAATGTGAACTCTGCCCATGGAATAAAGAACCACGTGGAGGGCTGGAGAGATGGCTCAGCGGTTAAGGCAATTGCCTCCAGTGCCTAAGGCCCTGGGTTCAATTCTCCAGGTCCCATATAAGCCATACCCACAAGGTGGTGGCCCTGGTGTTCTCTCTCTCTCTCTCTCTCTCTCTCTCTCTCTCTCTCTCTGCTTGAAAATGAATAAATAAAAATTTTAAAAAAAAAAAGAACCACGTGGATACACTATACACATCTGCTCACATCTGTACCTCACCAGACCACACCTTGCGTTGGCCCCCAGCTCTGTGGAACCGCCCTGAGACAGCTTCCCACCGTTTTCCCTCCATGGTGGCCAACGGTGCCCCCGGAGGTGGAGAACGACATCCTACTGTTAAGGAAACCTTATGTAATACATCCTCAGTACGGATACAATCTTTTCTCCATATATTTCTTATCTGTAGTTGTTTGAATCCACATGTATGGAAGGACGATTGCACAGATCCTAATGGAAATATCTGTCAGCTACCTCTGGCTTCCATGAGTTCTCACTTAAATAGACTGCTCTTACTTCTGACAAAGTAAAAACGAAAACTTCAATGAGAAATAAAACTTCTGCGACTGTGTTCAAACCACACCCTCTCAAGAAAGTGATGCCGATTAAAGATCTAAAACAAAACAAAACAAAAAAACCATCAGGCACCAGTTAATGAGCAGGCTCAGGGAGTCCCCACATCTGCTGTCCATTTCATAGACCACGGCACACGTGAACTTGAGGCACAGTGCACTGACCGTCCTTGGGAAATCTCAGAAGCAGAAGACCAGATGAGTTGTCTTCTAGTCTTGGAAGACTTGCTGGGACAAAATGTGATGGCTGAAAACATCTCCAGTCTCCAGTCCACAAGCCTCCCTTCCTTCCTGAGTAGCAAATCCCAGGTGACAGACTGGCCACCCCAGTATTAGCTCCAGACACTGAGACCTCTTGAGATTCTGCTGAGCTTGGAGTTTGGAGAGTCAGGTTTCAAGAAAGCCAGGCAAAGTCATTTCTGAGCTATGTGAGAGTGGAAATTCCATATGGTTTTTGACTTACAAAGAGTAAAATAATGTTTTTTTAAACTTCGTCTTCTCTACTCAAACTTGTTTTCTTAAAGGCTAACCTCACCTTGCGGTGGCACACTAAAGGGAAGTATTTTAAAAGGTCTCCTTTGGAAATAAAAAAAATGTTATTCAAGTCAGATTTTTGGGCTGTGTCAGCAAATATATGCCCAGACTATTTGGTGCCCTACAATTTACTGAATACAGTCTGAATTCCTGCAGACCTGACTTGAGTGGAAGAAAGAGAATGACTTTGGAAGTTCCACTTTAGATCCAATTAATAATTGAAAATATTTAAATAGAGTATAAGATCTCAGTTCTCTTGAGCCAGACATTGGGACAATTATTTCCCTGCTTAACTCCAAGACAGTATTTTGTTCTATAGTTAAAAGCATGGATTTGGGGTTTCAGTCCTCCATCTGACATTTGCTTGTAGTGTGACTACAATTTCCTCCTCTGTAAAATAGGGATAAGTGTAGTTTGCAAAGTGGGTTTTAGGATAGTTTTCCAGGTTCATAGTAATACCTAATATTTATCAATCTGGGCACAGCCTTAAACATATGCCATCTTCCATTGTGTTTAAGCCATTGGGCTTTGGAGCCTATTAAACTACAGCAGTTAGGTCTACCCCAATCAACAAACAGAGTGAGACAGTATAGACTAAAAGCTCAAATATGTCCACTGGATAATGTTATGTGTGGTGGCCTACTATCCCCATCTCCAGGAGGAAACAAAAACAAAGGAGCAGGCAGTTAGAAGCATGGTCCTCCACACCAACATGGGAACGGATTTAATGTCCCTGAGCCACGGAGAGCCCAGTTTAAAGTGGAGGTGGCAATGATCACCTTAAGGTTTTGTCTGGATTGAATGATATATCATGTATGCTCGTGATGATTAATAGAATGTGCACAAAATACTGTAACAACAGCATGCCAGCTGACGACGCAGGAGGAGCACTCTGCCAGCTGCTCAGATGTGGAGCTGGTGACATCTGGATGCTATTGACCCTCTGGGCTCTTCTTCATGTCCCTGGCTCTCCTCTCTTGCAACTGTAATAGTAACATAACCAGGGTACCTCTTCCTGTCGCACCACATCTGGATTGGATTAGGTTTCCTGCCCTCAACATTCTTCTTTTGAGCTAGGGCACTTCTGTTTTTAAAGGAACCTGTGTTACTTTCCTGATTCGATCTTGAGAAGGCAGTATGATTACCCTGTCACCACACTTCTAAACTCCAGTGAGCTAGCAATGACATTTCTCCCAGCCCCAAGTGTTCATCACAGAAGCTACACTCAGGGCTTGGCTACCCATTCATGAGGAGGAGGAAGCCCAGATAAAGAATATTTCTATAATTGTATTTCAGAGAGTGAAAATTCTCAGATCCACTTGCAACTGAAAGCCATGTTGGTTGCTGGAAAAGAGCCCTACTTGAAATTTCTAAATCAGTCCTGGGAATGGAACCATTTCTGGGGCTCTGCAACACTTCCAGGTGAGGAATGTCATAAAGTTTATAAAGTTGCAATCCATCTATCTTGGAGGTAGGTGGATCTTAAGATCAGCTGACAAACTGGGGGATAAGCTCAAAGGTTTTCCCTCCCTGAGGCTGCTACTGCCCTGAGGAAAAAGTATCTTGTTCTTAAAGACTTCCTTATTCCTAAATTCCTTATGCTAGACTCTCAGGGTCTAGCAGCTATACAGTGGTCTCCACAGCAGGCAAGGATGGTTAAATCACTTCTTTATCCCATTATATTTCAATTCCCCCTATATGTGATATCCTTACCAGTGTCAGCAACTTCAGGACATTCGGCTGCGTGTCACTCTTCTCCTCCCTGTAATACCATCCTCACTGTTTAATGCTGTTTAATGCTTTGTTTCATGTTAATATCTCTCATAATAGACTAGGTAACACAATTAATAGGTATGCTGTTTTCCACTGAGGCAATCATACTCTTTCTTGGTCTATGTTTTTCAGTATCAAACGAAATCTCTTTGGTTCCTCTTGGGTCTAGTCACCATGGTCATAACCAGACTTCCAAGCTCATGAAAATCTTCTATAACACATTATATTGCACTCTAGTGTGCTGTTTTTTACTTGACTAAATTGGCACTTCTGGGTTATAACTGTATGACTGTTATAGTATTTCCTGGAATAACTTCAACATTTATTTTATTACAAAATATTACATACCACATTGTGTTCACAGTAATACTTAGCTAGCACTCTGACTCCCGTATGCCTAGTACACCTCAAATTTCTCCTCCTGTTCTCATGTTTTCCAAGATCTGAGGTAAAAGGGAAAGTCGGAATTGTTCACACCAGCGCTTATAATTCCTGGGAAAGTTATTGATTTAATTTTCTTCAAATTGCTATTAAACCAACATGTATTGAAATTTCTATCAAAGTTCAAAGAACTTTAGGTAGGTATTTTAGCACATTTTAATGCCATATATTAGGTAGCAAACTACAGCCCAAAGACAAAGACAGCCATGGTCTGTTTCTATGAGGACCTATTAGAACTCAGCCTTGTGTCTGTGTGTTTATGTTTGCTGTGGTTTTCCTCGCACTATAGCAGTGGTGCTGATGAATGACAGAAGAATTCTAAAGTTAAGAATGGGAAACCAGACCAGGAAAGTGCTCTTAGTGTACACATATTTCACCATAAATGAAGAGTTTTATGCCTGTCAACTCACAGAGCCAGCCAGACACTGAGCATTTTCTCCTTCTATCCTGGGCAGTGTTGTCCTATTATATCTCACCACTCCTTCCTTTCCAAGGAAGCTTTCACTTACAATTTCATTTTTCTCACTCTCTCTCTCTTTTTCTCTGTCCCCTCCTCCCTCCCTCCCTCCTTCCTCCTTCTCCCTTTCCCTTCCCCCCCTCTCTCCCTCTACCTTTGCCCAGGCACTTGGGATCACTTTGCCATGATTGTCCTTCCTAACACGTGGGCTAATTTGTATATTTTCATCTCCTTCCAGCAGAGCACAGGTGCTATATAATTAAGGATTTTACTATAATTTCTTTCCTTATATATCACCAGTATGAATGTTTGTGAAGCGGAAATGTGAACAGTATTGATAGCCTAGATTCACAGCTAGATTAATACCTATTATCTAGTGACCTGAGGTAAAGTTCTCCTTCCTCAGAGCCCAACTTGCTTTACCTGTAAAGCAGAAACGGACAACTGGTAATAACACCAGCCCAATACACGGTGGCTTCTAATACAATAGTCTTGTAAATGTAGAGATGCAGATATTTAAAGCATCAAAACCCTATTGGTCATTCTACAGCTTCCAAGGGATTAGAGGAAGCAAAGGCTTCACAATTGAGAGACATGGAATGACCTTAAAAATAACTTTGACATTCTGAAACATGCAATATGGATGAAATGCTTTCATCATATTCATAAGAATGACTTCATCGTTTTATCTTTAAGAAGGAGAGGATAAACAAAAGTAAAACTACTCAAAATACCTTAAATAAAAGAGAGATTTTTAAGAGCCAGGGAAAGGTGTAATTTCCTATGTAAGGAAGTATAGGAGGTACCAAAAGGTTCATTCTGAAAGCAAGACACCAAGAAACAGAGCCCCTTACCTCTCTTTTCCCTCTCTGTCTACCCTCAACCGTCTCTCCCTCTTGGCCTCTGTCCATCCTCACCCTTCTCCCTCTCGGCTTCTGTCCGTCCTGACTGCCTGAGAGCACACCATCTCCATGTCTCTTCCAGTGTGAGCCATCTGCGAATCTCACAGAGGACTTGCTCAGAACCTCCGGGAATCCAAAAGCCCAACACTGTAATCTTCAATTTTGAACAAGTTCTTTTCATTTTCCTGAAGCTGCTGATGGGAAGTTTCTTCATGGTGAAGAAAGCATGACAGTCCTGAGAAGGAAGCCTGGATCTCATCTTGACATCAGCAGGAAGAAGTAGTCTGAGTGTTACGCTTGGAGCTGGGCTCTGTTACCCCAAAACTCACCTCCAGCATCACACTTCCTCCAGCTAGGCTCCACCCCCAGTGGTGCCACAATTTTCTCAAACTGCCACCTGCTGGGGACCAGGTATTCAAACACTTGAGCCTATGGGACATTTCATTCAAAGCACCATATTTGGAATAGAACACCATCCTCTGTGATGCAAATGGCCTTTGTTAAAGTCACAAGCACTGTGGAATGCCTAGGAAGCTAAGGATAGAGCCTGGGGGTGCTTCCAGGAGAAAGGCTCAAGGTTAGCGGCCCCATGATGTGTCAGCAGCAGCATCCAGCGAGCCCAGAAAGATGAATAGTACCTTACTGCCTCCTTTCAAATCTCCCTGCTGCAATCATTAGAACAATGGAATTCACAATTGTCCCTCAAAGTCTAGCTGCAAGGGAGTCCATCTAGTTCTAACTTTTTGACCTCTCCAAGCTGGAAGAAAGTGTGCACAGGAAGGAGTTTGAATGAATGTAGTGTCTCATGGCCTTCTTCCTTGTTTGTATGCTTATATATCACAATATATAAGGATTAAGTCTCCATGTTTTAGGTTTGTCCCTATTGGAAGAAGAGAATAAATCATGCTTGAAAACATTCAGCTACTATAGCAGTGAGCACATGCGGTTAGGATACTGCAGTTTTACCAATTTGCTAGTGTCGTGCGATTAAAGACACACGATCCAAATATTGGCCAGAGCCCTTCCACTCTTAAAACATCCCCACCTGTGCAAGCCTGTGCCCTACCCCAGAGTTTCTGTGAATTCTACATAGAATTACACCCCTAACATCTTGACCCTGGGATTCTGACTTCCATGTATATTGTTAAGCATCTTTCTGATCCAAATGAGAAAGTTCTTTTCCATTTTTCACAACACTCCATTCACAAAGCTCGAATTCAGTTAATGGACTTTATGATAGTACAGCACTGTGAACGGTGTTGAACAATAGGCCCTGGAGCTCTCAGAAGAGCCTCTGGCCACGTCTCTCCCATGACTGTTGATTTCCTAGTTTCTTATTTTTCCACCATGTTCATCCTGTCAGCCAAGGCACCTGCTCTCTACAGAAGGGTGGGGCCCTTCTTATCTTACCCAGAATAAAAGTGTGCTGTCCCAAATAACAAAATGTACAGATATAGGTAACCCAGGCCTGGTGAAATTGTTCAGGTCTTCCATGAGGACACCAGGATCTCCCTATCTTTCTGTTCTATTTTTACTAGATGTCATCCTGTTTATGATCTCATAGTTAAAATGCCTTGGAGTAATGGTCAGGCAGAGGCTAACTATGGTAGTCATATTATTTTTAAACGCTACAAATATACACAAAATTTCAGAAACTAGGGGCTGTGGAGATGGCTCCATGTTTAAAATTGCTTGCTGCATATACCTGACAAACTGTGTTCAGATACCCATAACCCACACAAATAGACGGCAAATAGCACATGTGTCTGTAATCCCAAGACACTTATGGCAATAGAAGGTGGATGTTCATAGGCTAGCTAGTCTGGCATTCACAGCAGCAAACAAGTTAGAAGGGGAGGATCCACATCCCAAGGTTGTCCTCTGACCTCCACACCCATGCCAAGGCTTATGTGCCCATACACACCCCTGACACAGATTTCATAAATGGAAACAGATGGTATTTTCAAATATCAGATAATTTCCTCAGCATATACAAATTGTTACTGTATTACATAAAAAAAGATAATAATCATTTAGGGTATTTCAATGAGTTGTTATACCCTGAATGTCTCTGGGTTACATGGTGGATGCTACAGTAGGCATCATACATTGTCATGATTCATCATGTTATAGATGAAGCGAGGCCCAGGAATGTTAAATGATTTACCAAAGGCCTAAGCCATCCCTGGGTCCATGCTGACCCCCCCAGGGCCAGGGAGCCTTCTTGTTTTCTGCTAACATCCTAGCTACAGGCTTTGAGCTCCCCCGGTGCAGCGTTGTGATTTTTAGCCATTAAGGAATAAAATGCACCTATAAATCTATTTTATCATAGTCCTGCAGGAGTGTAAAGGCTATCACATTAGTCTTAAAATATAACCACTGACCTATGATAAGACAGGTTATGGATTTATTTTGACTAAATTTTTGTGGCCAAGATATTATTATACCATATTATATTGCTGTCTCCATTGCAATCTAATTTTAAGAAAATTGAAAAAGAATGAATTGAAGAAAAGTTTTTTCATAAAGTAAGCAAAGTGGTTGCCTATGACTGCCGTGTGACAGAACTACCCTTTTGTAAGCTCAGAAGAACAGCAGCCTGAGCTAGACTCACAGGATAAGATTTCCTTGTTAGTATTCTTGATAAAATAGTTCATCCTAAGCATTTTTGCTTTCCTCATGGACTTCTGCCCTTGTCTTCGTTACAATAAGACCTCTAGTTCCCCTCATGAGTTTTCCTTATCAAAACAAGAAGATTCATTAATTATGAATATGCATTTGTCAAATGGCTAATGACACTTCACTGAAACATGTTCAAACCAAACATTACCTCATCTAGACATTAAGATTTTGTGTTTTACATTGAACTCTAAAGTGAAAGGTTATTCCCAGGAAAGGAAATTGGCACAGACAAGTAAGTAGGGAAACGAATAATGTGGAAAGAATGTGCAGAGAGACCATAAAATTGGAATATCCCTCCTCTGTTAAACCTGGACTCTACAAATCTAATTAGGTCCTTTTCAAGATTTAGGGATTTGATGAAAGGAAATGGTCAACTGCCCTTCCTCCTTCTCCATGTGACATAGACCCCTAAACAGCCCAGGACACTGCCCTTCGCCTTCGCCCATGTTGGCATTTTTCATGGTCTTATCTTGCCTCTTTCCCTTCATCAACAGTGTCTTCTGAGAGTGGAGACCACTGTCTCTGGCCCAGCCTAAGTCTCTCTCAATCACCCTGAACTAGACAAGAGGTGACATTTATGTCCATCCTATGCAGAAGCATGTTGGGTGTCTCACAGGCATGTGCTATCTCCTAGGTGGGTGACCATTCAGTCATTACCCGAGGCATCCCAGGACAGACTGCAGAGGAATGATTTGAGTGCCAACTTCAAGTGCAGATTCCTAGGCCCCAACACCGATGCAACTTTCTAGGAATTTTATGTACACTCAATTTTGGGGATAGACAGATGCAATTGTTATGCCACGGTGCACATCCTCCAGGGATGGTCCTAGCCGGGTGTAAACACACACAGGCCATGGTGCACAGTCTCCACGGATGGTCCTAGCCTTCTACATTGTTTGGAGGCAGGGATTCTGTTGTTGTCTGCTGCTATGTTTGCCAGACTAGCTGCTCATGGGCTTTGAATCTTCCTGTTTCCACTTCCCATCATGCCCTGGGTGCACCAGGATCACATACTGGCACATCTGACTTTTGCATGTGTGCTGGGAATCCAATCTCCAGGACTTATGTATGTGTGCCAAGTGTTTTAGCCACTGGGACAACTCCTCAGACCCACATTTCCTTCTTTTTAAAAGCTGAATAACATTCTACTCTGTTTTCTTTTTCCATTCACTCACTAATGGACATCTACATTTCTGTATTTTGACTACTATGAATAATGTTGCCATGAGCATGTGAATATGAATGTCCCTTCAAGATCCAGATTTTAAATTACTTTGGATAAATGCACAGAAGCAGAATTGCGGGATTGTATGGTGGCTCTAGTTTTAATTTTTTTGAGGCACCTTCATAGAGTTCCCCATAGCAACTATTCCATTATGCATCCCATCAACACTGCACGAGGGCCTCAGTTTCTCCACATCCTCACAGAAACTTTCATTCTTTTATATTATTTTTACAATGGCCATCCTACTAGCTGTGGGGTGATATCTCAGTGTGGCTGGAATTGCCTTTCTCTGCTGATGGGTGACATTAAACTTTTCATTTACCTGTTGGCCACTTAGACATCTCTTTTGGAAAAAAATGTTATTCAAACCCTTTCTACACTACTGGGTTGTGTTAGTTTATATATACATATATATATATATATATATATATATATATATATATATATATATATATATACTTTAGATACTAACCCTTTGGATACTAAACTGATCCAAGATGGAAAATATTTCCTCCCAGTCTGTGGTTACTTTCTCACCCTGTGAAGTCTTTCCTGTGCTGTGGCTGTGCATATGTTTTACTTTAATGTGTTTCTACTTGTTCGTGGTGTGGCTTGTGCTTCTCGTGTCAAGTCCAAGAAAACGCCGTCAAAACCAGTGTCACAAAACCTCCAGGAGTTATACAGATGGAGGTCTCTTGTTCCAGCCTTTAATCTAGTTTGAGGGGTTTGTCAGTGGCATAAGTTAAGGATCCATTTTCACTCTCTGCATGTGTCTATCCAGTATTTCCAACACTATCTGTTGATGAGACCATCTTTTCTCCATTTTATATTCTCAGCATGTTGCTAAGGATGACTTGACTCTAGATGGGCTTAGTTCTGGGATGTTTATTCCATTGGCCTATGTGTCTATAGTACTATACAATTCATAAGAGTTTAGCTACTATAGTTTTATAATATATTTTAAAATCAGAAGTATGCTGCTGACATTTTGGTTTTGATTTATCAAGGTCATGTGAGCTATTTAGAGACCCCCCCAAAGGTTCAACATAAATTCTAGGAATGTTTTTCTATTTGTGTAGATATCAATAGAGATTACATTCAGTATATAGATCATTCCTTTAAGACATGGACATGGCTACCTTTTCATTTATGTTTTGAATTTAATGTTTACCACTCTGGACATAACATTCTTACTGCTAAAAGTTATTGCTAACTATCCTTTCTTTAATGCTGCTTAAAATGAGATAATTTTCTTAATTATCTAATCTGATTTCTCCTTTGTTATTGTGTAGAAACACAAATGATTTTCACATGTCAGACTGGATTCCCTCAACTTTACTGAATTTAATCTATCAGTTTTCATTAGGCTCTCCTCTAATAATATCATATTATCCTTTACCAAGATGAGATATACAATTCTTGAAGGGACTAACCCATCAAGGGTCACACAAGAGGAGTTAAGCTGAGAAGTCTGTATCTATCAAATAAAGTGAATGAATAATAAAATAAGCACCAGATCCAAATGATAGAATTGAAGAAACCTAAATTTTTTTGTGAATTAAAACATTTTAAACACTGAAAAAAGATCATGTTATCTTCTAACAAAGATTATACTTCTTTCTTTTTCTTGTCCCTTGTTTTGTGTTTTATTCGCACATTTTAATTATATATAGTAATGGGTTTTATTGTTTTTTTATACATGTACTACAAGGACATAATGTATTTCAATCATATTCATTCCCCATTACCCTCTCTTTACCTCTTCCCATTCCCTCTGATCTCCTTCCTCTTCCCAACCTACCCTCTTCTATTTTCCTATTTTCATGTGTGTGTCTGTGTGTGTGCGTGCACACCCCAGTGAGTTATATTAATGTTACTTATAGGAGCCTGGGCACCTTATCAGTGGCTTCACCACTGAAGAAAATGTTTCTACCTCCCCCATCAACCATTAACTGTCAATAAATGACAGGATGTTGATGGATCGAATCTTGTGAAGATCTTATGCCAATAATACATCTACTGTGAGTTCAAATGCAACAGCCATGTCATGCCCAGAAGTCAGCATTCCACGGCACTCCACCTTCTGTGGGCTCTTAATTCTTCTACCCCTTCTTCCATGGCATCCTCTGCATCTCGTAGAGGGTAACACAGATGTCCCATATATGGCTGAGTCTTCAATGGTCCCTTATTCTCAGCACTTTAACCAGTGATAAGTCTCTGCATTAACCACCCCCCATTGTAAAAAGAAGCCTCCCTGACCAGTACTGAGAGCAGCCTGAATCTATGGGCATCATCATTACTCGTCTTTCTTTCTAATTTAGATGTCTTGCTCCTTTTCCGTGCCTAGTTACTCTGGACAGGACGATGAGTACTAGAAGCCCCTGAATAATGTACAAGAGTGGACATTCCTTTCTCGCTCCTGATCTTGAAGCTTGAAACATCTCGCTTTTGTATGATGTTCAAGTAAGCTTTTCATTTATGGACTTCACTCTGTTGAGGAAATTCCCTTCTAGCCCTAGCTTGTTTGCAGTTTTCATCATGGAGGAGTTTGATCATTTGACAAAATTTAACATCTTTGCATGCTTAGTTAAGTTTGAGCATGAGAAAATTACCTTTACATTCAAAGTAAGTACATTAATGCTTTTAGCCAGGAATTCTGGAATTTTTAAAAAATATTTTATTTATTCATTTTTAAGCAGAGAGGTACAGAGATACAGAGAGAAAGAGAGAGAGAGAGAGAGAGAGCGCCAGGGCCACCACCTTGTGGGTCTGGCTTATGTGGGTCCTGGGGAATTGAACCCAGGGCCTTAGGCACTGGAGGCAAGTGCCTTAACCGCTGAGCAATCTCTCCAGCCCTGGAATTTTTAAATAAAGGTTTTGTAGTATAATTTCAACTAAAAATTGTGTTAGCAGCTCTCAAAACTGCCTTATCTTTCCACTTTTGTAAGATATCTTCCTTGTTTATGGTATAGCCAGAGCCTCACTTCAAAATTGTCATTTCTGCTACTTTTACAATTTACCTATAATTATTTAGGATAAAATTCTTTCAAGATTAGGCCAACTAAAAATAGCTGGTGAACTTTCGAATTTATGTCCAAGATATCATTGTATCTTCTTTACCAACTGACTCGTTTTCATCAAAATGTGCTCTGACTCATTTAAGATAAACTTAGGGTGAAGGCAAGCTTCCAAAGTGAGTCTAACTCAATGCATAAATGCCAGTTTAATCAAGAGCCACAGGATAGAATGTGCATTAACTCCAGAGAAATTCCAGAATTGCTCAAGAGAGGTTCCACGATGGGGAGGTGGCCTCTAGTACCCAGCCCTTCTCTGATCTGTAGATTATATCTGTTGTGCTCAGCTTTCTAGTTGCTGCACAGAAAGAACCCAAACAAAAGCGGCTTGTGGAGGAAAGGGTTTATTAGGCTTACGGACTCGAGGGGAGACTCCATCCTGGCAGGGAAAACGATGGCATGAGCAGAGGGGTGGACATCACCTCTGCCACAGCACTGCAAACAGCGGCAGGAAGGTGTGCCAAATACTGGCAAGGGGAAGCTGGCTTATAACCCCATAAGCCCGCCCCAACAACACAGCTCTAGTGAGGTTTTAATTCCCGAATTGCCATCAGCTGAGGATCGATCTATCAGAACACATTCATTTGTTTGTGGGGACACCTGGATCAAACCATGACAACATCACTCTTCAAAATGCCCCTCTTACCCCTGTGAAAATAACTAAGATGAAACTGATAACTCAGAATTATTTATATAAAGCAAAATAAGATCATGGCCGATTTAAAAAAAGCTCTGATTTTACGGTGGTCACACTAACTGACTGTTCAATAATCAGTTACCCATGATCCACATGAGCCAGTTACAAACCCCAGCTTAGAAATGGGTATTTAGCTTGATCTAGGCAATGGCAGGTGAGTGGATGCCTGTGTAGGAGGAAGTACAAGTAAAGATTTATCCATCCTTCCTTCCCCAGAAAGACCTGAAGAGAAGGTTCCTCCTCGGATCTTTAGATGTCTTCAACTGAAGACAGGGTGGAAGAGGAAGTTGATGGAATCAGGCAGAGAAACAGGGCAGAACAAGGTGCTGGTGGATTGCACCTGGAGCCAATGTTACCTTTTGTACACGTGTGTATTGCGTATATAAATATCACATATGATGACATATGGACTACTCTAACCACTTTAAATAAAAGTTTATCATTACTTGAGGTAACCTTGTCCTAACTACAAACTTCCTAGTCCCATGAATTGGCCCAGCTTTACCTTGTCTACACTTATCTCTTCCTTCTTTCCTGCTTCATACATAAAGCTCTCTTACTGCTGTTCAAGCAGGCTTGGCTAGTTTTCCTGCTATTGCTAAGCCACATTGTATTCTCTTGTACAAACTCTTAAGCTCACCACATTTCTCTGTATCTTCATTCTCCACACTTCAGGTCAATAAAGTAAAGGAACATAGCCAGTTATTGTTAGTAAATGAGTAGAGAAGAAAGAAAAAGCAAAAATAATTCAGTTACAGAGAAAATTATGATCTGAAATTATTAGTTCTCTAAAGTTTTCTTGAGTGTTGAAATTGTTAATATCTACTACCTCCTGCTGAGGACTTGAGATGGACAGAGTACTTGATGTACTACCTTATCCAGTCTTCACCACACTATAAATACAATGTTGTCTTCATTTACTTGTGAAAAGGGGTGAGGTTTGGGCAGGTTAAATAACTTGCCCAGGTCACAAAGTCAAAAAGTAGAAAAGGGCTGGAGAGATGGCTTAGCGGTTAAAACATTTGCCTGCAAAGCATAAGGACCCGAGTTCGATTCCCCAGTACCCACGTCAAGCCAGATGATGCACAAGGTGACAAAAAGTAGAAAAGGCTACAGAATTCCCTTGTGCCATATACAACTAGAAATCTAGGTGAAAATACACAAAACAGTTAGCTTTAAACAATAATAATAGTGCAAGGCTGGAGAGGTGAAAAATAAATTCTGCAAATGCGATGACTTCATGGCTCTGTCTAGCAGCATATCTGTGTTGTAGCACTGGGAGGCTGATGCAAGCTTGCTGAGGTGAAAAGGCAGAGATTGAAGTTCCAGGAGGTTGCTGGAGGCTGAGAGTTATGGATCCTAGCAGGATAAAGGAGGAAGTTATTTAAAAATAGTTCTGGAGTCTGCTCTGGGATCCTCTGAAGATTTTGGCTGGATGCCAGCTTGCACAATTTAGAAAACCCATGTGGCCAGGCAGAGAATAAGGACCAGAGAAAGCACAGGTAACAGAGAGCTGTCAGCCCATCAAATATCAGGATTCAGAAGAGGTTCCCCCATGGAAAATGTAAAGACATCAGATAGACACATTGGTACCATGGTCTCCGGAGATTTCCTGCTCCCTGGAGTCTTACTCAACAGAAGAAAGGCAGACACAGTAGTTATTTAGAAAAACTCGTTACTAAGAGCAATCCGATAGTGAAGGTCTAGATACACTGCCAAGGAGGCAGCAGGCCACTCAAGAGGAGAGTACTCAAGGGCCCAGGAAGTGTCTGGGGCTTCTCTCTATATGATATTTCAGGGAAGATGGTTTTATTGCTTGGGCACTGGTTTGGAAGGTCCTTGAGTTTAAGAGATAGATTTGGGTTATGTAACATTTTCTCTACTGCATGTTCCTTCCTATAATGCATCTGATTTTAATCACATGTACACCCAGTTATATGAAGGCATAAAATGGTACAGAATGGTTGTCTCTCAAAGCTCACTTGGAGGACAGTTTGCCTTACTGTGCATGTACCTAAATCCAGTCCAAGATGGATGGCTCCTGCTGCTCATATCCCTAGATCTGTATGTCAAGGACAGTATGTCAATGGATGCTAATCATGATGAATGGTCACTAAAGGGAAAGAAAACTAGTTTATGGTGTGGAGTGGGTACAGGTGGAATTCA